>OZ022594.1:5125794-5133294 GCA_963669155.1 Arbacia lixula | reverse complement strand
ATAACGTGAAAGAGAGAGAAAGAGAGAGAGAGAGAGAGAGAATGTGGTACGGATAAAGACAAAATACTTGTAGATATCAATAAATAATATCTCTCAAACTCTCAGAAATAATGTAAAGAGAACAATATATTTTGTATTATTATGATACACAAACATACATAAAAAATACATGTACATCAAGAATTCACGATTCAGATTAATTGCAATTCTTTATAAGATGGTGCCCTAGACTTACTCCCCGAGTGATGGCGGCGGTATAACGAGGTAGAAGGACAGGGCAGCTGCTCGAAACGCATCGGCAATGTCGATGACAACGTGAAGCAGATCGTTTTCATTCAGGGACCTGACTTGACTCCAGACCTCCAAGACGATGCCATCAAACTTTTGCTTCTGTATTTCAACAAATAAACAAATCAACCGTTACTATGGTGATAGTTGTTGCACCACTCATGCAGAAAAAAAAAAGATTATAGTAAAAAAGGAAAATGAGGGAATGATGAGGAGATATTCTTTCATGGTACATATAATGAAAAAAATTGACAACAAGAACAAGAGTTAGAGGTCAATAGATCTATGCATCATCTTCCAAATCAGTATCCAATTATATATTGACTGTTGATATCGGCACCACAGTGGAAATTCAGCTGGGGTGTCCCAAATGCATTATAACACGAGATTCTTGGATTGCGGGCACCACCACTGCAGTGTGTACAAAGAAATATGATAAAGCACAGCATTTTCATCTGATTTTTTTCTTTCAAATCTGCAGTGGATTTATAAGTGCAAGTATGCAGTGGTGTCCCCAACATAAGATTCTGACGTTGCAGACCCAGCAGTGGTGTCGATTCATACTTAACCCTTTGTGTGCCAATTGACCTGCTGCGCTATGAGAAATGTGTGTATTAATTGCGAAAAAAGTCGCATGTGGCACTTAGATTTTCATTTCTTTCCAAACTTTACATGTTAATCATAACTGTATCTTTTCAGGTACCCATGTATTCCTCAATATCCACTTCATATTTATGTTAAATATAAATGCATAGTCCTAAATACACAATATGCATCCTGCAAACAGGACATGTGTCATCAACATCAGCCAAGATCGGCCCACTACGGGGCAAAGGCCTACCCAAGTTGATGCCAAAGATGGACATGTCAAGTACAGTGAAACCTGCGTTAGTGCCCACCTGCATAGATTGACCACTTGCCTATAAAGACCACATATGTTCTTTCCCTGGAATAACATTTTTTATAAGACAGGTTAAAGAATATAACCAATAGGAATCCCATATGCAAGTCACGTGAATATGTATTAATTTTACTAATCATTCCAGCCATGCATTTGCTGTGCAGCACTGTGCATTTGTTGTGTATACACTCTATGCAAGCTAGGTTGCTCTGGGCCGATCGATCTAGCGCGCGGGAAATGCGCGCGTCCATGGAATCAGCAGTTTGAATTCTTCGAGGTGTAAACTCTTGCAATATGACAGATGCACTAAGATCTTCAAGGTACCGGTAACCCTAAGAGTAATAACCTTTATATTCAGACCTGTCTTATAAAACAAATAATGCATAGTTTTAACGTTCACGACATTGAGGCAGTGCAGCGCACAGTAAACACCCTCCTATTGTGCGCTGCACTGCCCCAATGCACTCACATCTGTGCATTATTTGTATATCATTAAAACATGCATAAAAGTAACCTGCACATATAGATCACCTGCTCATACACACCACATTTCTGGTCTCCCTTGAGCTGTTAAGCGGTCTTTCTAAAGAGTTCTAAAGTGTGAGTATTTTGTTATATGTTTTAACCCTATCTAGCCCGGGGGGGGGGCAAAAACAGCCCCCCCCCTTGACATTTTTCGCAATAAATTTGTAACGCGAAAAGATCGCGCCGCGACGTTTCATGACTTTTTCCCTTCAAGTCTCACGCAACTTTTAAGACCAAATTTGCGACGCGGGGGTACACGGTTCCGAAGTTACGTAACATTTTGTATGTGCATGTCAGACCCAAAATTGCTCAAAAACGTGATTTCATGTACAAATCCAATGCAAATTATGTATCTAGCCAAAATTCATAAATGTATCATTATATCTATTTTTACTGATGAAAAACAATAGATTTCATGTTATTCATGACTGAAATAGTGTTGTTAACAATTTCCATCGAAAAAACAATGGAAAACATAAAGTCGAAAAAACAAAGAAATACATAAGAAATTCAAAAAACAATAAAATACATAAGAAAAACTTTGATATTGCCATTTTTTTAAATCCTTATTTGATAATAATCCTAAGAAGAGTGTCTGGACTGATATCTAGCAGTTTTGGGGCTATACTTAAAGATTTACAACCAAATTATGATTTTTATGCATTTAATTAGCATAATTAACTAATTAAAAATAAATTTGAATAATTTTGGTGCAATTGACAATTGAATTGTGGAGATTACGTCATCGGTGACGTACGTGCCAATTTTCGTCGCGATCGCGCGATCAACGGTCGAGATCTTAGGAGGGGGCTGTTTTTGCCCCCCCCCCGGGCTATGCGATTTCAAAATAGCCCGGGCTATATAGGGTTAAGTTATGTACATGTAGTTAACTGTAACCCGTGTGTTTATATGTGTAATGGGACCATACCAACAAGCCTGCATGCTTATTTTGGTTCCCCACAAACTTGCAAATTGACATCATTAAGCAGTTTTTAAAATCATGTTCATTTTTAAAGTGGAAATAAAAATTGAAATTGAAGTATATTCTCAAGACTACAGGTTCTAAACTATGTGCGTAGAGCACACAGCGATGGTCACAGCAAGGACTTTCATGGGGAGTTCCCGACTCTAGCCCACTAGACAATGTCAGTCCAGTTAATCTCTCTCTTGAGTGATGCTGTTTAGCATCAAAAATCTACATAATGATGGATGTGATGACACCACTTTGGTACGCTATAGAGTTTTGACTGTCCTACCAGAGCTCTCAAACAGGATCAAGAACTGACCTGGTAGAATTTCACGATGGTGTCTGCAAGACTCTTGATTTCTGCCTCGCTCTTGAAGACGGCCTGGTAGTCTTGCATGGTCCATCCATCAAACAGCAGTCTGGGCGTCATACGGACCTGCCGGCGCCCTCGCTTGACCTCCTTCGCCCAGCCTCAGCAAAAGAAAGCATCAAGAGATGGTTTTTATTTATTTCAACAGTAACCCTCAGATTCAGCCGCATGGCTGCTTATTCAGTCAGTCCGTAACTTACAAAATACATTCACACAATACAACACTTTTGTTAATAGAAAAATTCATTTACAAAACAACTAGGGTAATGATTTTCTAATGAAACAAAAAGTTTATTAGGAATCATCCCCATTGCAATCATTGTGAAGTTTTGATATTGCAGTGACAAAAGAATACAAGAGATAAGATACCTCCCAAACCCAGCCTGAGCTTATGGAACGAATGGTGAAATACAGGATAAAGAAATATAGTCTGCTCCGAGGAACGTGGTTAAAACTGTTGGCACAATATGATATCAAAACATTGATGATGAGGCGCAAGCCAAGGGATGATAGCATTATGCTTAGATCACTGCATATCTCTTGTTTAATCATTACTCTTCCTTCACCTCCTTTGTCCAGCCTAAGCAGAACAGCATCAAGTGGAGTGACTTTTTGACGGAGCAAGTGGTGAAGTACCGGTATACAAACATAGACTGCTCTGAGAAGCATGGTTAAAACTATTGGCACATGGTGCATGGTGATCCCAAAGCAATGCTATGATCGTGAGGCACAGTGTGAGGAAGGATATCATTATTTTTAGCGTTGATCACTCCATCCAGGAGTATAAATGGCTATGGTATCTGATATGTGGTGAACGATTATTTGAATGATCTGGGCCCAGCGTCCATATCGTGCAGCGGGCAAGGAATACTCCCCAGAGAGTGGAGATGGTGCACATATGTGTGCATGATATGTTTTTGTATGCAGTGTCCTGGGGCAATATTCATAAAACCTTGCTAAGCCTAGCTAGTTGCATAAGTGCATTCAGCTGCATGCATTTCTACTAGGCTAATAAGATTTTATGAATATTACCCTGGACTATAATTGAAATTATTCATCTCTCTGAATTCAGTCACCAGACTACGAAAACGGTACAGACCCTCGGCACCATAGCCTAGGTACTAGGACGTGAGGTACATGAACACAATAAATGTGTTTCCTTTATTGTATTCAATTTGTATTGACTGTTTCTATGTAATTGATTGTATGGAAGAACCTTTGATAGGTCAATGACCTTTGTTCCTCTCTCCACATTGAATAGTATTTCCTCCTTTACTGTATTAATTGTATTTCTTGATATATCTTATCTGATGTTTTTGGTGTTTTCTTGTATCTCTGGTATTGTTTTTTAAATTAAAGTTGTGGAAAACAAAGAAAAAAAAAATTAAACCCAGTCTGTTAACAACTATGTCTGGTAACACAGACTATGCCCTAATTACTCCTCTGACTCCTTCCCATAAGGAGCGAGGATGGGATTGGGGCATAGTCTGTGTTACCAGACATAGTTGTTAACAGACTGGGTTATGTCCATGCACCTCACAGACTAGTACCAGGGCTATCTGCACCATTAAAGGTGATATACATAGAAAATCCAAAAATATGAAGATATTCATCTACAGAAGGCTTACAAGCCATACAATGAGCTCGGATGGCATTCAAACAATATATCACTTTCCAAAAAGCGAAATTAGGGTGAAAACAATCACCGTATTCCGGGGGACAAATTTGCCCTACTGTCATCCGAAACGGCCTTTAGGTCTGACGTAAGAAAAGGGAGGCGTTATTGTGCATCAAACATGCCAATCCGCAGCTTCTTTTCCGCCAGAAGCATGATGCATTGTTAATGAAACTGTGATGGCAGTTGCTAGTGGATTAACAGGTGTAATACACAATGGTCATTGTGAAACGTATCCCGGCTGGGACGTACACACAACACCACTTTCCCTGAGGCGATTTCGTAGGTCAGAAAGAGAGTCAATTTAGTAAAATTTTACTTTCATTTAACACAAAACTGAACACTTTCATGGCATGTTAGCTGCATAAATTGCTTTAATAACTCATTCAATTATAAAATAAACTATATTTATTTGATTTTATTTCCCATGATTACACCTTTAATGAAAAATAAGAGGAGGCATACTTTTGTCTATGTCATGTGCTCCCATGATGGAGAAGTCCCCCTTCCCAACTCTCTTCACTTGAAGCCAGACAGGGGAAATAGCCGAGAACTTCCCTCCAAACCACTTAGCCGTATCATAGCCATGGGAGTTCCACTGCCAACAATAAAGAGGGGAAAATGATATAAAGGGCCAAAAACATTATCTCATATGTAAAGGGAACAAAACATGCACTGGTCATTACAACATGCTTTGCACAGTACACAACCTTGGGCCAACAAACAATCGAGCGATTTCCCCTAAAACTTTTATGATCAATCAAATTTGAATGGCCACACAGTCTTGTACTAGATATTAAAAAAAAAAAAATATTGACCATTGAAATATAATAACACAAACAAAGCTTAAACTAATGCATCATGAAAAAAAAGAAATCCTTTTTTTTTTTTTGGGGGGGGGGGGTCAGGTTTTGTTACATTTTATAAATTATCATTATTTATCATTCTCGTGATAATCCTTTGAATATTTCATATCATTTTTCAAAACTTTTTAACAAATCAGGATCTCCCTAATTGTGTGGAACAGATAATTGTTTAAAGGGAATATACTGTACTGGGAAGACAAAAAAAAAACCTTCAAAAGGTGATCGTGAGCAATCTTCTTGCCAATGGTCTTAAATTCATGTATTGTCTATTTTAGAGACTCACTGAAAGTTATTTACCCTCATATGATCCACATTTGGAGTAATTAGTGATTAAATCACAAATCCTCGAAATGTTCGGCCCGAACAATTTGAGGATTTGTGATTTAATCAATAATTTCTCCAAATGTGGAAAATTTTAGGGCCAATAACTTTCAGCAAGTTTCTAAAATGGACAATACATGTATTTAAGACCATTGGCAAGAAGATTGCTCACAATTACCTTTTGAAGGCCTTTTTGTCTTGCCAGTACAGTTTATGCCCTTTAAAACGCTTTTTGAACACCTAGTAAAGTAGTAGCACCGCAAAACTGCCACACAGCACGAAGCCAACCTATGTCTTCAGACTTCACCGTATACTACTGTTACATTGAGAGACAAACATGTGACTCACAGGGGTGACATAGCCCAGGACATCTCCCTGGAAGCTGGCCTGCTCTGCTGTGGTGCTGCAGTAGTTGGCATGTTCCTTCAAGACGTCCTTGGTCTTTGGGTTGATGGTCACCAGTCCTCGCTCCACCACCGTCTTATCAGAGAGCTTCACCTCTGGCTACAATCAGGCGACGGATGTGGGAAATAGTGGGTTTTAGAGGTAGGTAGTCCTTTGCAAACATCTGTGTAAATAGCTCAACAGATGGAAGAAACTAGTTTCCTGACAATATCACAACGGGAAACTGCAAGTTACAGCTGGCAACATTACATTTCTCATGACTGTTCATTGATCAACGTTACATTCTTTCATCTAAGACTTGAATCATAATTTTTTTAAAAAAACGTTATGCGTGTCACATGTGACTTTATTCACGAGTAATACACACAATTCCCATAGAGCAGCAGTTTATCTGGCAAACAAAAGGTTAAATGTTACATTGAAATGCCCAAAACTTCAAAACTTCTTCTTCTGCTTTCATGGAAGTACAGTCCACGTTAATGTTGGTGTATTGTCCTACTTTCATACTGTGCAGACTATGTAGGCCTACAGTGCTGTGGAAGTTTAAAAAAAAATGCAAGTGCAGTCCTAGCGCAGTTGTATTTCATGTATCTCAGTTTCCTGCATTTTCTTAGGTAAAAAAAAAAAGACAAGAAGAAGATGGAAAATTTAATTACCGCTCCATTTTTACTCTTTTTTGTCCCTTTCTTTGGTGGTCCGCCAGCGTGAGCTGAGAATGAGAAGATACAGCAGGACACGACGAGAAACCTCCCCAGTAACTGCATGCTGCCTCCAACTACCACTGAGCCTTCCAACAAAAAACATAAAGAGAAGAAAATAGAAGAAAAGGAGGAGGGGAAGAGTCAAGAGGGAGATTTAGCATACAGTAAACTAAGCAATGAATTAGATAATTCAATCACTCAGCCATACCTGCTACATGCGTGATATATCATGAATGGTCCACAAACCGGCCCCTACCCTTGAAACCGGCCCCCGCGTATTTTTGCTCAGTGCGCGTTATCGAAGGTTGGATGCGCGATTTATTATGTATTTACGCATTAGTAAACAAACTGCAAGATTTTCGGAAGCAAAATTAGACAACATGTGCACTTATTTGGCAATTGTACATTTTCGTTCGAAACATCTCCGTTTTTCAACTTGCGTTCGTAGTTCCGTGATTTTCTCGTCGATCGCCGAAACTTT
>OZ022594.1:5119705-5125594 GCA_963669155.1 Arbacia lixula | reverse complement strand
AGTAAGTACATGTACATCCCTAGACAGGAATAACCGTCTCATTCGGGGGGGGGCAAAAACAGCCCCCCCCTCGACATTTTTCGCAATAAATTTGTAACGCGAAAAGATGGTGCCGCGACGTTTCGTGACTTTTTTCCTTTAAATCTCACGCAACTTTTAAGACCAAATTTGCGTCGCGGGGGTACGCGGTTCCGAAGTTACGTAACATTTTGTACGTGCATGTCAGACCAAAAATTGCTCAAAAACGTGATTTCATGTACAAATCGAATGCAAATTCTGTATCTAGCCAAAATTCATAAATGTATCATTATTGTTAGTTTTACAGATGAAAAACAATAAATTTCATGTTATTTATGACTGAAATAGTGTTGCCAACGATTTCCATCGAAAAAACAATGAAAAACATAAAGTCCAAAAAACAAAGAAATACATAAGAAATTCAAAAAAACAATAAAATACATAAGAAAAACTTTGATATTGCATTTTTTTAAAACACTGGAGTGACATAGCCCAGGACATCTCCCTGGAAGCTGGCCTGCTCAGCCGTCGTGCTGCAGTAGTTGGCATGTTCCTTCAAGACGTCCTTGGTCTTTGGGTTGATGGTCACCAGTCCTCGCTCCACCACCGTCTTATCAGAGAGCTTCACCTCCGGCTACAGTCAAGCGACAGATGTGGGAAATAGTGGGTTTTAGAGGTAGGTAGTCCTTTGCAAGTCCAAACATCTGTGTAAATAGCTCAACAGATGGAAAAAAGTACTTCCCTGACAATATCACAAATGGAAACTGCAAGTTACAGCTAGCAACATTACATTTCTCATGACTGTTCATTGATCAACGTTACATTCTTTTATCTAAGACTTGAATCATAATTTTTTTTTAAAAAACGTTTTGCGTGTCACAAGTGACTTTATTCACGAGTAATACATACAATTCCCATAGAGCAGCAGTTTATCTTGCAAACGAAAGGCTAAATGTTACATTGAAATGCCCCAAACTTCAAAACTTCTTCTTCTGCTTTCATGGAAGTACAGTTCACGTTAATGTTGGTTTATTGTCCTACTTTAATACTATGCAGACTATGTGCAGTGCTGTGGAAGTTTAAAAAAATACAAGTGCAGTCCCAGCGCAGTTATATTTCATGTATCTCAGTTTCCTGCATTTTCTTATGTAAAAAAAAAAGACAAGAAGAAGATGGAATATTTAATTACCGCTCCATTTTTACTCTTTTTTGTCCCTTTCTTCGGTGGTCCGCCAGCGTGAGCTGAGAATGAGAAGATGCAACAGGACACGACGAGAAACCTCCCCAGTAACTGCATGGTGCTTCCAACTCCAAGTAACTTCCACTTTATAGCCTTCTAACAAAAAACATAAAGAGAAGAAACTAGAAGAAAAGGAGGGGAAGAGTCAAGAGGGAGATTTAGCATACAGTAAACTAAGCAATGAATTAGACAATTCAATCACTCAGCCATACCCGTTTCATGCGTGATATACTTGCTGTACTCAGCTGAGCTGAGCTCAGATAATCAGAATTCAGAAAGAATTCATTCACAGACATAGTTGCGACTTGCGAACAATCTGCGCAAGAATGATCAATTCAAAATTACTGACATAATGTGCATCCAACTTTAACTTGAGATAGGCTGCAGAGCCCTTTGAAGATTATTACAGAAGAAGAAGACATCAAGCACCACCCGCTACCACCCCCGCCCCCCCCCCCCCCCCCAATTTTTTTGCTTCATAGATTCAACATCTACACCACACAACATAATTCTTAACGTGTGGGACATAACAAAGGCAAATTTGACGTTAGTTTCGAATGCACAATCTACTAAAATCATTTTGTCAGCACGTAACAAGAAAAAAATATTGACGTAACATTACTTTATCATAAAAGAGTTACTGCACACCTCAGTTACATGTCAAAGGTAGCAAAATATTACCAAAAGCTCTTCAAAACAGTGTTTCCCGATCCTTAAAATAAATCGCTTGCGAATACTCGCTACCTTTATCAACCTACAGGAAAACAAGTTACAAGTATAACACACATGTCCATAGCTCGCGCGTGCCTCTCCCGTCCTGTGAATAGCTAACATTACAGTAGCGGTGAGAGATGAGTGCATTCGATACAACCAGAGAAGTACCCGTACCCATGAACCCCCCCCCCCCCCCCCCCCCCCCGGGTACACCCCCCCCCCTTCATCCTCCAGCATAATTATGTAAATTTATATCTCAATAAGTTTTATAACGATTCTGATCATTCAAACGATAGTGGTTAATAAGGTTATAGATTATTCTAAAGTAATACATACATGTTGTGTGTCTGCCAACTGCTTTCATTTTAGGTGTCAATTTGTGTAGTCTGGAATTTTATGACAAAAGGTGTAAGATCATTTAAGCACTATCATAAAAATAGTACGATCATTAAAAAGAAACCTTCACTTTTGTGAAGTGTCAAAATGCGTTGGAATTTATTTGACACACATGTATCGAATGACCGGTACGTCTTCACAGATCAAAGTACCCCCCCCCCCCACGCTTTATGCAAAATTATTCTCGTTCAGTACATGATGGCTATACATAGCTATCAAAGGTTACTTCTCGTCAACGGTCTTTACCTTTTCCAATAGCTAAACGTATTTTGCAATACTTGTTAAGGATGGTTAGGCTGTTAAAGTGATATCTCAAAGGAAACAGAACAGTCCACCATGATACCATCTTTTGGGGCCAAGGTGACCCAACTTTTTTCAGGGTTAGATTTATTTATCAACTAGGTCGTCGCAAAAAAGAAAGAAAAAATCATTGAAGTATGATAACCCGAGTGTATTTTATTGACTCGTAAAGGAACCATAAAACAGCTCAATGTTGTTAATGATTCTGATCGAGTTCATATCAAGGCCAACAAACGGGGATTCTCGTGACTCAAGATATGTGCAAGGTATGCGTTTTTCTTTGTAGGCCTACAAGCCGTGATAAGAAATCTCTTCATTGCTTTTTCACATATTTTGTATGTTTATTTTTCTATTCAGACAAATTATGTTCTTTTTACCCCGTATTTGTTTCAGCAATTTGAGATACTCTTTCAGTTTGGGGTAGGAATATAGACTTCACAGACATACGCGTACAGGTACAGAGGGGATGAGATAAGGTGATAGAGAGAGAGAGAGAGAGAGAGAGAGAGAGAGAGAGAGAGAGAGAGAGAGAGAGAGAGAGAGAGAGAATGAACGAGCGGAAAATTCAAAAGGAAGGAGAGGGTGGGTGGAAAGGGAGCTACGAGTACATCAGAGCAGGAAGGTGTTAGAACTGGAGTCGGCACGAAGAGTAATTTATTCCTACACCAGTTGCGTTCATTGATAGCACAATAGAATATTTGACGGTTTGGTTCTTTGATCGAGGGAGGCCCGCCGACAAGTATGCGAGGAAAATTTTGGATGCATTTAGAGGAATATATATTCTGTGTGCGCAGAACATTTCACAACCACTTCATGTACATAAGTGCATGTGCAGTAGTAGAACATCGTACAATGATACGATTACGTGAATTTCATATTATATTGATGTTTCGTTTTTCTTTATAAATCGAGAATACTGTCGAAAACATATCAGAGAAATGCCTTCATATCGCACATTGGGCAATCACATTTCCTTACAAATATCTTGTGAATCGTTTATTGAGTGTTTCACCTTCCATTCGTGCCTTCCATGGAAACAACCTCCGGGGATGTCCGAAAAAGTTACGGACCAAATTCTTTCTATAATCTTATCAAAATTTCTCTTCGCTCACCCCCCAATCTAATTTCCAGTGTGTGTAATGAGATCAGCTATGAACTCCCAGCGAAGGCTGAACGATTGACATATTTTTCAAACCAGATTTTCTTTTGTCATTCAGAGTAAGGCACTTCCTAATGAAAAATACAGCGTATTGTTTGAAACACCTCAATGTCTTGACTTTTTTATGAGGCGGCGGTCATCATAGATTAAGGGAAGTCTATCCGAGCGCATTCCATCCATGATAGGTCCATGATCAGTGTAATACTGGGTGTTTAATACAACATTCGACACTTTGAAAAATGATGATTTAAAATAGTAGCATCTTGAATCAATACCTTAAATTAAGATATCTTAAAGTCAAGGGATGTCACGTTGTTTAACATCAAGTTTTGTGGCATTTCATCAATTACTTTTCAAAAAGTAGTCATGTATATATTCATTGAGATCTTCACTTTTAGACGAAATTTGAGCTATACATTTTTGTGTATACGGACCTCTTTTTAAAATTATCAGTCAAGAATCCAACGAAACTAGGCATTTTGACGGAAATGGTGTTTTTACGTGTTTGTGTGATTGTGTGTGTGTCTAAAAGGGAAACTAAGAACGAGAAAGGGAGGGATACCTGTAAAAAAATACTTGTGTGTGTGTGTGTGTGTGTGTGTGTGTGTGTGTGTGTGTGTGTGTGTGTGTGTGTGTATGTGTGTGTGTGTGTGTGTGTGTGTGTGTGTGTGTGTGTGTATGTGTGTGTGTGTGTGTGATTGTCTGTGTGTTAGTGGTAATTACAAAAGAAGGAAAGGAGGAAAACACCGAGAAAAGCAAAACCTACTCACAATATAACGATCAACAAAATACAGCTGTAATTTTTTGGTGTGTCCTCTCTAATCGCATCTTACTCATGTTACTCTCTTTTAACACCCCCGTCTCTCTCTCTCACTCTATACATATATATCTCTCTTTCTCCCTCTCTCTTTATCTCTACATTTCCATTTTTGCCCTCTCTCAACTTCCTTCTTGTGCTCCTTTACACAAACAGTCTACTTTATCCGACTCCATTTTGCTCACGCTCCGCCTTTTACTTCTCTCTTCTCATTTTCTTCTTTTTACAATTTACAATTTACTTTACCTTACCCTTGGTATACTTCTTGGACCTCACTGCCTGGCGTTGAGTCTGTGGTAGTAAGGCAGTGAGACTGCCTGGCACCCTCAACCGGGCCGTGGGCAGAACAACCCTTTACTATGACTTCCAGAATCCAAATGAATTCATACGAAAGCGTAACAAAAACCCACGCTACCCCAATACATTTCTTGACTACCTTTTTTTGAATTGTCTGTCAAGAATCCTTCTGTAGGGGGTTATTTGTTCTTTTGAATTCTCTTCCGTTAAGTTTCTCTGTAGTTCAATTAAGTTGGGTATTTAGTTCTGTTTGGAATTCTGTTCGTATTCATATGATCAGTCACTATCCTACTTCTCTGATTACCTTCATTCCTTTCCTACTCAGATGTGCTTATTTATTCTATCCTCACATGCTTTCATCGGTTGATTTGGTGAATAGGGTTCCTACATCTTTGTTGGCCTGCTCCATCTCTTTCATCTACATTGGTTCTTTTTTTTTTTTAGTTTACTTGAATATGCAAATTAGACAAAACAGCCTAGAAATAAAATTAATAATATCTCTTTGATAGAGAAGGGTTAGGGTGGATGAGGACAATGATGGTCGGTGTAATAGGTATAGGGAGACAGGGATGGGACAGAGGTGGAACCAGGTATGAACGAGGGTAGCTAGATAAATGGGAATGAATGGTGGAGGGAGGAAAAACATGCAGGGGAGGATGTCAAAAGAAAGGCGGCAGAGGGAGAAAACAAATCAGATGAGAGATGAGGGAAGATAATGAAAATAAAGAAAACGTGTCAAATGAGAGAGAGAGAGGGAAGGAGAGATGTGGGGAGTATGAAAGTGTGGTAAAAGGAGTAGTGGGAGAGAATAAAAGAGATAGAGAATAAGAGAGAGAATTAGAGAAAGAGAGAGATAGAAGAGAGAGAGAGAGAGAGAGAGAGAGAGAGAGAGAGAGGAGAGAGAGATAAAAAGAGGAGAGGGGGAAGAGAGAGAAATGAGAGAGAGAG
>OZ022594.1:5049705-5114705 GCA_963669155.1 Arbacia lixula | reverse complement strand
TTGAACAAGGTTTGATGCCGCCACTTAATATTCATGACTAGCAGCTGCTCTCAACAATATGATGCATGCGCGATTGCGTCACGTTCACCTGGATTTCATAATAGGTCATACGCATTCCTATGATGCATACACTTCAGATTTCGCTGCTGAACTTTTTTTGTCACTAAGTGCTTCTTACGTAGTTAAAAAGGACGAGCGAATACGAAATTTGATACTTTTTGAGATGAAAATACTAGCTTGGGCGCGGTTGGCCGCGTTTTTCATGTTACTTGTCCGGAAGGAAAATATCTGAAAGTAACGTTTCGTGCAATTTTGTAAGCAGGTATGATGCGGAACGTTGTGAAATTGAGACTTTTATACTGCAACTTGATATCACGTTTAGAGCCTTTTTGCCACATTGTATCACTATTCTTCGATTGGATCTTTACTGATGCATCGTAGATATTACATGTCACAACTGCGCAAGCATATGGGGTGAGGATATTTCCCCAAATTCTTCTGCGCATCCGATTTTGTTTATACGTCAAATGCAGGCAAAACTCATCCTGAGAACCGGCGGCATTGAACATCAAGATCAAAGAGAAAATCTTTGTGAAGGGTTCTTTTGTGACTAGAAGGAGAGTACAATGAATCAGCATTAATTAAACGGCTGATGGATATCCATGTGCTTAAACATCCTTGGTTGCGGCGACATTTGTGCCGCAACACCCGTCGCGAGATTTGGCCGTCTGTTCGGCCTCAAGGAAAGCCTCAACAATTCGTTGTACTTTGGTTTGCTCTTAATTTTTCGTTCGCCCCCAAACCAGCCGGAAGTTTTCCCAAGACGGTATTCTGCAAGAAACTGAAGTCAAGACCCAACTCAAATCATTGATAATGCTTTACCCATTGTATTTTGGGCATACATATACACAGAATGATTGTTTTAATAAACGAGTCTGGTGTAGATCAAATATACATAAAAATAGTTTTGGTATATGTTTTTGATTGAAATTCGTTTAGAAATCAACGGAGCACTGGAGTAAGAAGGGAAAAAATGATTTATAATTTACCAAAAAAGCTGAAAATTGTATTTTGTTGTTGTTTTTTCATAAAGAATATGTATAAATGAATTGTTGTATGTGAAATACGCCGACCTGTTTCACATGAAATAAAACAAAAGAAAGACAAAACTGAAGTTCGATTTCGGAATACCATTTTTTTTTATCTGCTTACTTAACAGAATGGGGGCACATTTTTGTGGTCTGCGCATGATCAAGAGCTTGTGTTGGCTGCTTTCTACTACGGCTACGCGCTGAGCCATCTCCCATTCGGCTTTCTGACGGACAAGATCGGGGGGACTCGGGTCTTCGGGACGGGTATTCTCTTATCGGGAACATTCTGCTTACTCTGTCCTCTCGCTGCCGAAGCCGGGTCGACTTATATCATAATCGTTCGATTTCTGAGTGGACTTGGAGAGGTAAGAGAGGTATTTCTGACCTATGAAACAAAAGGGACATTAATGCTAAATATGTTACTCATTGCGGATAGATGGCTACTGATAATCGTCAGTGCAGCGCACTGACCATAGGGTATTTAAACCCCTGCTTACTACAATTTTGTATCACACCTGACGAAGTGTTGCAGCGGCACACGAAACGTCGTGATCTTTTCGATACCGTTTACCTTACATTGCAAGACAAACGATTATCAATAGCCAAAAGGGACATTGCTTCGGTTTTTAGGTCGATGAGCTGTCACTTCAAATAGAATAACGTTGTTGACGAATGAGCAGGAAAAAAAAATCTGTCCGGGATTGAGCTTGGTCTGAGTCGCTTAAGCTTTCCTCATCGCTTGGGTTTACGTACCTTGCAATAACCATGACAACGCATGGTTATCTGTTGTACATATTGATTTACCCATCCTTTGCTATAGACATTATGTTCCGCTGTGGGCGTAATGGGATTTTTATGGATTTCTGGCGGAAAATACCGATGGCAGATTAACTTTTACTTGAACAACGTTGAATCAGATATCTTCTTTAAGCAAGACGAAGTAAAATACGTATTGATATGGCTTGCTTTCATGCCATACTATGACCTGGGGGTGTTTCACCAAGCTGTTCGTAAGTTACGAACGACTTTACGAACGACTGGTGATACCTTCTTGTGCTAAATGCGATACCACACTTTGTTAATTGAGAATCTGATTTATCACAAGAAGGTACCACCAGTCGTTCGTAAATTCGTTCGTAACTTACGAACTGCTTGGTGAAACACACACCTCACACTTGCCCTCCCGCTAGGGAGGAACAGTGCCCGCAATAGGAGCAATGACGTCACGCTGGTTCGTAGGCGAGAAAAGTTCGCAGGCATTCTCAATCGCTTCTGCAGGTAAACCTCACAGCATTGGCACGATTGTCGTGTTCTTTATTTTTTCTTCCTTCCTCATTTCTTGCATATGTCACATTCTCTTCCTTCTTACAATTGTTCACTGGCCTACGGTAAAGTAACGATGTTAGAAGGGATTAAGTGGTGGCAAAGTCATTGTCCAGCAAGTAGTAAAATATACGAATAGAACTACTATACCCATCATATTATGATGAGTATAGCAGCATTATTCGAAGTAGTAGTAGTAGTAGTAGTAGTAGTAGTAGTAGTATTCGAACTTAATGACTGTATGTAAACCAACATTTTGTTTTCTCATTGAAATTCCCCGGAAAGCCTTTTAACAAAATCATAAAAATTGTGTTGAAAATAATGATAATGATAACAGCAAGAGTAAAAAAATTGTAGTATTAATGATCATCGTATAACAATTACGAAGATAATGGTGATAATTCAACTGTACATGCTGTAATAAAAGTGAGGAAAATGTGTGTGTATGTGTAAATATTCATCGTAATATCAATGATATATAATATGTTAAACTATGTTACAATGATATTCAGTTATCATAATGCTAAAGCCATCTGTAATTAAAAATGAAAATGAGGAAAAGATATACATATATCTGCTTTACCATGTATACGTACTTGTGAATAAACATTGTAACATGTTGACGTATCATTCATTGATTCGCACGGTCATCTTCGGAAAGGGGGCAAGTTCGGCTCGTTTTTTGGGACGATCCTTTCAGGAATGCTCGCTAGTTCGAACATCTTGGGCGGATGGCCTGCTACCTTCTACATGTTTGGTGAATATTGATAACTTTTGTGTTTATTACAATGAATATAAGTATTTGCCCGCTTAACCCTTTATGTGGTATATAAAATGCTTCTACATATGCTTGTACATAACTGGTGATAAAATGCGCACATGATACACACACACAGTTAAAATAGTAACAAGACACCGCAGATGACGCGATCCGATCAGTTATGCGACTCTGTTACTGGCTGAATCGCAATTATAGATCCAGTCATGTGATTTGTGCAGTATAGGTGACGTCACATTTCCTATCGTAGGCCCTTCCGACTGCAAACTTAAAATTGATCGTGACAAATTGGCTGAAGCAGACCAGACGCAATCTAGAGCTGCACGCCGGTTGTGACCATGACAGTACTATCTTTTATCACAAGCGGCTTCTGTACAGCGTTGGCCCTCGTCTGGGCAGTGGTGATTTACCAATACCGATATTGCTTTCGTCCATTGCAGGCGGCTTCTCCATTGTGCTAGTCCTCGTCTGGGTGGTGGTGATCTACGAATACCCGGCGCACCATCCACGGATATCGGCCGAGGAGCTGGCGTCTGTTTCCAGGGCTGCGGTGACAGAGAGGGTGACGAAATCTTTCCTCGAATTATTCTCAGATATGAACTTCTGAGAAATAGGCTTATATTGACTGGCTTTTAAGGGGATAGTTCACCCTAAAGATCAGTTGGTTTCAATAAAAGCAGAAACATGAAAGAAACATATAAGTGAAGGTTTGACGAAAATCCGTCAAAGGATAAGAAAGTTACGATCTTTTAAAGTTTCAATTTTGTGACGTCACGCGCGAGATGCTCTCCCCATATTTTATGTACAGAATAATAATATTCAATAAATTGCTCTTTTTTTGTTTTTGAAAACGGAATATTTTTCTTCATAAATGTATGTGTGTCAAAACGTATTTCTAATGACGAATGAAATGAACATGTAACATGATCCATATGTTTTTGAGAAAATGCACATTTTCGAGAAAAAAATTGTACACATCAAGCATGTCAAGTGGGAGAGCACCTTGCACGTGACGTCATGAAATTCAAATTTAAAAGATTCTCACTTTCTTATCCTTTAATGGATTTTCAACAAACCTTCAGTAACATGATTCTTTCATGTGTCTACTTTTAACGAAACAAACTTAATTTCAATGTGAAATATCCCTTTAACATATAAATAAACACAACAAAAAAGTAAGTCCTCCCCCCTAAGTAATATAGCATAACTTTTTATTGAAGAGGTTTGGAGCAACATAACTTGGCAGAATTGTACCTTAACCTATGGACTAACTTCCGTGTGAAAATCACATTAATCCACTTATTCATGCATGAGTGAGCACACATCAAAGGCAAAATTTGTCACTTTTCAAAAGTCACAAGAGTAATTTTGGGATTCTGTCATATGAATTTTTAACGAATTATATTTCTGGTGCATAATTTAATGTGTTTTTTTTATTGTTTATCATCCATTTCTCGACCCACTAACACCTATCCCGACACTTAACCCATTGTTCTGGTTGAGTTTAAAAGATATTCAGCCCTCTTGAGTTTGAAACTTTTAAAAACCTTTAATTTTGTGAAAAAAAAAAAACTATATAAATAAATAAAAAATATTTTGACAAAGATGTAACATGACCTCTTATGTGAACAAAAGTCATTTTAATGTCATATTTGAGTAAATACACTTTAAAAATCGCACAAGAAATGCCAAAATACACTGTTAAAACGGTATAAACAATAACTCTTGTGACTATTGAAAAGAGACAATTTTGTCTTTCATGTGTGCTCACTCATGCATGACTGAGTAGATTAATATGATTTTCACAGTTAGTAGATAAGTAAAGGTATAATCCTGCCAAGTAATGTTGCTCAAAATCTCTCAGGTAAAAAGTTATGTTATTTTGCTTAGGGGGGACTTACTTTTTTGGTTGTGCTTAGATTGGATTGACACCGCTGGATGAACGAATGAGCAAGTAATGCGTTTCATTTCGTCTGCTCTGTGAAGTCGAGTACAAAATATGGAAGTGACCTGTCCTTTTTTGGACTTACACATACAAAGAGGAACACATTTATGCCAGAACAACTTATGTATTTCCAAGTAGCACGAAGAATTATTTATATCGGCTGTGAAATGGTTTGGATGATGAAAATCATAACCCGCGTGTTCTCTCTTTCTCGTTCGTTCCGTAGACCTCAGTAGATTCGGTACCAATCAAATCGATTCTGTCATCCATCCCAGTTTGGACTGTCATCGCTTGTAGTTTCATTGGAATGTGGACGAACCAAACTGTCTTCACCAACCAGCCGCTGTATCTCAAACACGTTCAGGGAATGGATATCGAGCTGGTAGGTTGTTTATACCGTGAAACCTATTTTAGCAGCCACCCGTACAGAAAGTACACCTCGTGAATACCATACATCCTCAAAAATGTGAGGAGATTATCAAAATCTCCTGAAAAAGGGTCTTGTGATAAATTTAACAATCAACACCTTTTACCATTTACTGTGAGCCCGCCTGGATTGATGTATACACCGAGGCCCCGTCTTCTGAAGATTTGCGATTGATCTGAAGCGATCGCTTGTGTGATCCCCTATCTCTAATCTACAGAGTTACGATTGATATCAATTGCAAATCAAGTTGCGATCAATCGCATCTCTCTGCAAAAAATAGTCTACATATCGCTAATAAGACGACAATGGCGATGGTGTTTTGGATTTATTTTTCATATGCCTCATCCGGTAAGAGTGGACAAATCCGCTATGAACATTCATGAGTTTTGCCACCGGCATGGTCTGTCGGTTTGAATGTCATTGTCTCCCATGCAGATCGGATTGGTTTCCGCCCTTCCCTTCGTAGCGGAAGGCACGACGCTGATGGTCGGCGCCATTGTCGCGACAAAGCTGATCGAGGAGAAAATTTTGAGCGTCGTGGCAACCAGAAAGCTCATGACCCTTACTGGTTAGAAATCTACATAATAATTATGAATACATTTAAAATTGCCATCTTTTGGTTTCCGTAAATCGCGATAAACCTTAAAGTTCACATTAAAGTAGTGTTCCCTCTGAACAGAGCTAATACCTAACTTACGATTGCATTAATACCTCTACGTGTTCGAGTAAAAACAGCTTCGAACTCCCCTGAACAATAAAGGAAGTGGCGTAAATTCATATTGACCATCGACTATCGACGTCCTGCTTAATCTATACAATGCCACATGTTGCTTTTTTCACAAATAATTCGCACAATTCCCAGGAGGCAATATCATATCTGACAGACAAAGGGTTAACGGTGAAATCATGTACTTATATTACAGGCCTTGGCGCATCCTCTTTAGCCTTTCTTGGCCTGGGGTTTACAGAGTGTAACAGCGCCCTCTCCGTTGTGCTCCTGACGGCTGCGGTGGGCTTCAACGGTATTGGCTCGAACGGCTACTACGTCAATGCAATAGACATCGCTCCAAGGTATAGTGGCTGATTCATGTAGTGAGCTGTTAAAGGGCATATACTGTACTCAGAAGGCAAAAAAGCCTTCAAAATATAATTGTTAGCAATCTTCTTGCCAATGGTCTTAAATTCATGTATTGTGTATTTTAGAAGCATGCTGAAAGTTGTTTGCCCTCAAATGATCTACATGAATTTAAGACCATTGGCAAGAAGATTGCTAACAATTACATTTTGAAGGCTTTTTTGCCTTCCCAGTACAGTATGTGCCCTTTAATTGTGTCAAGTGTCGTCAACATGTTTACTCATGATATCATGTTGTTTATCTCGCCACGCGAGGGACAACACTATCGATCCTACAAACATAATTATGCATGTCGTCATTTAGGGCTTGTCCTAGTGAGCTAGTGAGCTAGTGTCCTAGTGAGCTGTTAATTGTGTCAAGTTTCCTCAGCATGTTTACTCATGATATTATGTTGTTTATCTCGCCACGCGAGGGACAACACTATCGATCCTACTAACATAATTATGCATGTCGTCATTTAGGGCTTGTCCATGGGAGCAAGTACCTGTAAACAGCAATGAAGGTGCATGTACCTTTAGACGACGGTTACAGCTCGTTACTAGGAAGGTTGGTTTTTCCGATAGTTCGTTACTCCGATGGCTCGGTATTGCAACATTTCGATACTTCGAAAGTCCGATTGCTCACTAATCCAAAAATTCAGTAAGGTTTGTTATCCGAAAAGTATTTCTACACTATAGGCCTTTTTGTGTACAATTACGCGTCATGGAGGCATGAACACAAAATTAACCTAGGGCAATGTGGATACTGGCAGAGAAGGAATTGAAGCAATTTATGTAATTTTCAAATTCATGAACCTTCTTCCATTTTCGGAGTAAGAAGTTCTGTCTCGTTCACGTATGAACGAACTTTCGGAATACGTGTAATAACGAATCGTAGGAATAAAAAAACTTTCGGATTAATGCAAAACGATTTGGTATAAACGAACGCTATTTCATTTTCGGATATTCGGAAGGTATAAGAAATGTGTGTGTTTGGAATAACCAAACGCCTGTTGGACAGACTTTCGGAGTAACGAAGATCACCCCTGTACGACGAGCCTCCCTTCAAAGGAATCTTTACACTCTGTTTTACCCACAGGTTCGGCGGGAGTCTGTTAGGCTTGGTAAATGGCGCTAGTGCAGTTTCGGGAATCCTAGCCCCGTATATGATCGGAGTCTTCACCACCAACCAGGCGAGTACACCCGGGCAAAACCACTGGAAACAATGCTCACATCTTAACTGGTTTTTCAACTTGGTTCTCTGGAAAACTTGCTAACGTTTTCATTCAGTATACTTCATTATGTGGTCAAATGAATTTGATTGTGGAAACTTGACCCTTGTTCATTTTGACCCCGTTTAGAAACTCCGTGTAATTTAAACATGGTTTGTGGCCATTTCAAAACGTTTACAATAATGCCTCCGATGCCCCATCCAAAACAGCACGCTAACCTTTCGAGAGAATTTTTGGAAGAGAAACATGTACCTTCCATGTGCAAAGGTAACTCCTAACGATTGAACTGCAATCGTAATTGTTCATACGCTATTCAGACATGTTTACACTGGTGATATACACATCATTCCGATAGGGCAGTATGCAATCTGGCAGAGAATGAGCTTAATATGTTAATGAAGGTCCATTTGTTTCGCCATGGCAGTCTGACATCAATGGCTGGCAGACCGTCTTCTTCATCTCCAGTGGGCTTAACATGTTTGGCTGTCTCGTCTTCACCGTCTTCAGCTCGGGAGAAGAACAGGAGTGGGCCAAAGCCCCTCCAGACCAAACGGAGGGATCGACCGTGAAATGAGCTTTCACATCAGGAGGGCATTTTATGAACGTTGTCAGCACTGACTAAATGGTCAGTGCCGACAACTTCAGTGAAATCCTCGGTTTTGATTGGCTGAGAGGCACTAGCCTCTGACTGTCACTATGGTAACTGTCGGAGAAAGACAGCTTGTCAGACGAAAAATGTTCATGAAACGCCCTCCAGTGCAACAATGTTATTCTCCGTACGCGCGGCATATCAGAAAAAAAAAATCGTCCAACAATGCAACGCACAGTACATGTTTGCAATCATACCCATTTCCTGTTTAATAAATTAGCGTAATGAGACGGGAAGTGCTTATGAGTGCAAACATGCACTGTTCAGTGGATTGTGTCACAACTTTTTTTATATTCAATATAGAGAATTACTAACATGATCAGGAAGAAGGCTGCGTAAATAGACAGTGAAAGACGGACAATTAGTGAAGATCGAGCTATCGTATTTAGTGTAACTGAATGAACAAATGCATGATAAGTATTGTAAAAAAAAAAATGCTTCATCAGGGTTCAGATCAAGTAAGATCATATTCTGACAGTTTTTTTTTCTATCCGACTTAATCGTTATTACATCTTTTCATTTTTGTCTTATTCATAGCGAAAGTTGCTAATCTTTGAAACATATTTAGAACATCAATTGTAGGAATATTTTTTTGGCACTACATGTACATCCAGGTCGACTTGGAAAGATGATTAAGTTTTCTATGATGACATTGTTTCTTTGGTGGTGGTAGGGGGGGGGGGGGGCGGCGACCTGGTAAGATCATTTATGTCGATCTGAACGCATGAACGTCTTGTGATTAATGTATTTCGCCATGTCATTTAACAAAACAAGTATCTCTACATGATGTAGATATTAGGTTGATTTGTCAAGAAGAAATATCTCGCCATTTCGCCACAGTTTTCCTTCCGGCCCCGCCAATTGAATCATTTCATACATAAGATATAGGCCTATGTGTGCGTTCGTAAATTGTAATGAAGTTGCATTGAATTGAATACAAATAGATATTGAGCGATTTCTATCCTTCCCACATCCGCACAGGCGAGCAATGGAGAATATCATAAGTCACTGAATTGGCCTTGGCATTGGGGCTGAAGTATGCTCTGAATCTATAAGAGTCTGATGAACGGTCGATTTTTATATTTCTGCTTGTTTGATATATCCATACTGCATACAATGTATGTTTGCGTTTCTGTTTGCACGTCTGTGTGTGTTTGGCTATTTATGACTTGTGTATATATTAGCTTATGCGTGTATAAGTGTATAACTTGGGTATAGTTATGTGTTGAATTGTAATCCAGCCTACGCATGCGCACATTGTTCCAATGTATACGTTATCATATTACACATATTCATTATAACTCAGACAACTATTTTAACGACGGACCATTTACAATTAGAAAAAAATAATGATGCACCATGTTACAGAAAAAAATGAATATCATAGACTTAAACGTGTGTGTGTGTGTGTGTATGTGAGAGTGTGTGTGTTTGTGTGTATGTGTGTGTGTGTGAGCGTGTGAGTGTATGAGTGTGTGTGTGTGTGTGTGTGTGTGTGTGTGTGAGAGTGTGTGTGTGTGGTGTGAGGAGGTCTCTCCTCTCGTTATTTTAATGTGCCATCTTTCTATATTGTGAATTAATTACTATTTAGCTTGGAGTGAAGATAGGCAGATAAACTGGAATACTAGGGTATATATTTGAGGTATATATTTGAGGTATATGTGTAATTGTGGTGTGATTGTGATTGTGATAATGTGTGTGTGTGTGTGAGAGAGAAAGCGTGGGTGTGTTCTTTAAACTTGGGTTTGGGTAGTTTTAGTTAAGTGCATGGAGTGTGGGTGGATATAAGCAGGGGGTGGGAGGGGGTGATTTTCAATAAACTCATTTCATTTTTTTTCTTTCACCTTGGAACGATTTGTATATCATTGACTATGTAATTTTGAATAATTTATCTATCATTGAGTTTGTAATCTTGTTTTCAATTGATTGATAACTGTATTTAATTTCTAATGCAACACTTATAACTCATGTATACTTCAAGTGAAGGCAACGATTTATGTAATATTCGTGTTTGAATGAAATACAAAAATACTGAAAAAGGTGTAAGTGTGTGTTGTGTGCGTGTATGTGTAGGTATATATGGGTATAAGATAGCTGCGGTGCAGACATAACAAAATTGTTCAGTGCGACAGTTATGCGCGATTATACGATTTAAGTCCCTAAGGATAACCACAATGGCTACATCGGTGTGTCACTATGGTAACATACAGTTCAGCATGCAATAAAGGTTTGAGGAACATTTATTGATGGAGCTGTCTATTTATGGGAGTGAAGTCACAAGAAGCATATTTCAAGCTCGGAGTGCTTTCTTTCAAAAACAGCTTTGATAGATGAAACATGAACAAGCGGAAGATGAGGTTAGGAGAGAGGTGGGTTTGATTCTCATATGAAAATAAAATATGAAATAACACTGAAATTACACTCTATCTTAGCACCCCTTATACATGCTCATGTTTGTGTAATTTACAGTATAATATTTCTTAATTTGCAGTATAATAGCCTTTAAAGATTGATCTACTTCTATTTCAGTCCTTTTGTTAAACGGGACAATTTAACAGAAATGTATTGTGATACCGGTTTATAGTCATGATAGTATGGGAACACTATTGCCTCAAATCCAATGAATTTTATCTATATATTGCACGTTTATACTCCCTTCGCTATGTAATGAAGCATAGGTTAAAATCGTATAAACGGCGGAGAACGCACGTCAGTCCTTTAAGTTAATGACTACCAATTATGGATATTGCTTCATATCAATTGAAGCACCCGGTTTGGAACATGACAATGAAATTACATCTGAAGCAGAACTGCCACCATGGCAACCTCCCCAGATACACGATCTGTCATCAATAATCAATTTGACTGCATACGACACACTGCACGGCAGGTTAATTGGTAGTACCGTATAACAATCGTACTATCGTCGCAGGAATGCGAAGTGGTCGCATGAACATAACATCTCTCTTTATCTTGATGTATGACTGGGCTGTAACAATATCGTATTTGATCATTTGCGAGCATAATATAATTTTCTTTCTATCATTTCTACAACACCAGTACAGCTGTGAATTTTAACGTGAAATGGACCGATATCTGGTGAGTTTAATTATCAAACAATTATTGTTGAAAAAATATAACAGCCTCCCAATCGATGACATTTGTAATATCGGACCGCGTACATATTTCTATAATTTTAAATACTCGGTTTTTCCATTCTGTTTGACTTATCGGGCATCTGATGATGAATATTTCTTTTATTCGGCCAATAGTTGTTAGTGAGCTTATGTTTATTGATATTGTAGAATCATCTTTTTTTTTTTAAAAACGCATATCACATCACGTAGGCCTTGTCGCATGTCTCTGGGCGCTTGATTATTACCCTGTCTTTAACTGCCAATTACCTATATCCAAGGAGCTAGTTGATCTAATTACATCAGGAATAAATCAAAACATGAGCAGGACACATTAAAAAAAGGGATATTCCACTCTGAACTTAAATTGGTTTTGATAAAAGCAGAAACACGAAAGAAACATAATTATTAGTGAAGGTGTGATGGAAATCCGTCAAAGGATACGAAAGTTACAATTGTTTACAGTTTTGATTTTGTAGCGTTACGTGCGAGATGCTCCTTTATGTTGTTTATTATTTCTTTTAATGACAATTTTCTCGAAAGGATACACATTATTTTACCTATGTATTTGTTACCCCATTAGAAACACGATTTTACACACATACTTCTATGAAAAAATATTCCTTTGTAATAAACAAAAAACAGCAATTTATGGAATTATACAGCACACAAAATATGGGAGAGCACCTCGCACGCTCTACGTCACAAAATTAAAATTGTCAAAGATCATAACTTATCATTTGACGGATTTTCGTCAAACCTTCCGTTATGGTCCGTTATGTGCTGCGGTTGCCCATTGCTTTATCTAGAATGATCATATGTGTGTGTGTGTGTGTGTGTGTGTGTGTGTGTGTGTGTGTGTGTCTGTGTGTGTGTGAATGGTTGACGTCACAGTGCATGATTAGAGAAAGCATGTGCGTCTATGCCAGGGAAAGTATGTTATTGTTATCATGTAATGAGTTTGCGATTTTGTGCAATTTGATTGGCTGAGAACTGTTCATGTATTGAACAGACGACGATATCACCTTTATCAAACGATAGCCATCGATAACAATGATTTCTTAGATTTCTTAAGGGATAGTTCACCCTCAAATAAAGTTGGTAATAAAAGCAGAAACACGAAAGAAAAATATCTGTGAAGCTTTGATGAAAATCCATCAAATCACAAGAATGTTAATTATGATCATTTAAAGTTTGGATTTTATGACGTCTTGTGCGAGGTGCTTTCTAATATTTTGTTTACACTTTTCTAAGAAAATAACGATTTTTGCAAAAGGATATGTATAATTTTACTAGTGGATTTGTTTCTACATACCTCAATGAAATAAAAAAAATCCTTCATCCAAAGCAGTAAATGAGCAATTTATGGAATTATACAGCAAACAATACATGGGAAAGCACCTCACACGTGACGTCACAAAATTAAAATTTCAAGAAATCATAATTTTCTTATCATTTGACGGATTTTCGTCAAACCTTTAATCATAGGTTTCTTTCATATTTGTGCTTTTATTAAAACCAACTTAATTTCAGGGTGAACTACCCCTTAAAATTATTCATTCTAGCAATTTATGGACATATTCTACCATTTTCGATCCAGAATAAAGTAGTGGAAGTAGTACTATTATAGTGCACCAATTGTAAATTAACGACGGTACTTTCATCAACACCAGGTAACAGATACTCTTGAAAGTGGTCCACAGGGTGCAACATACGTGGTGAGAGACAGAATCAACAACAAGACTTACGCTCTGAAGAAAATCGAGTGTAACGATGACCCGGAAGCACACAAGGCCCGTCGAGAGGTCATGCGGCTAGCCAAGCTTAAGCACCGTCATCTCGCGCTGCCACGCGATGCGTTCGTTCACTGGGACGCGCACGAACAAGCTGTCTACCTGTGCATCGTCTCCGACTTCTTCGTCACAGGAGACCTAAAGAGCTACTTGGAAGAATCCTCTCGAAAGCAGCACTCGCACATCGAAGTCAATTTACAACGCTGGATTGGTCAGCTGCTGCATGCGCTGATCTACCTCCATGATAATGGAATCGCCCATACTAATCTGAAGCCGAGCAACGTGTACCTTACACCCGAGCTGGATCTGTGCATCGGCGACTTCGGGATCCGCGCCGTCCAGGAGGATCTGCATAGGTTTCGCGCCAGGACGAGAGCGGTCGTGTGGGCGCTCGTTTGGGCACCGCCTGAAGTCTTTGAAGGTGAGAATACGTGTGTCTTGAAGGATCCTCTTAAACATGTTAAAGCCACAGCAGACGACACGATTCTATCAGTCACACCACTCTGCGACTGGCTGAATCACAGGAGCTGGTCACAGGATTTGTGCAAGAAGGTGACGTCACATTTCCAGCCATACGTCCTTACGACTGCAGAATCGTGGCAAAATCGTGTCGTCTGCGTTGACCTTACCGATTGGATTTCCGATCGAGGAACATCCACACGGAAATGGTTTGCCGCTACTGTTTTCAAAAATTGGCCTTTCAGAGTGTTTCTCCACTCTAGCGAAAGAGCCTTGGGATTTAAAAATTGCTGCATGGAGCAACCGTCATGCTTTGCATGTTTTGAAAACAAAGCTGCATGCACGCGGTCAGCGGCAGCGGGCAACAATGCAATTCCATGTACACGTCAAACGCAAGTTACCTCAATCTTGAAGGGGTGGGAGATGTTTAAGGGAGAGTCCACCCTGAAATTAAGATGGTTTTGATAAGAGCAGAAACATGAAATAAACATATAAGTGAAAATTTAATTAAAATCCGTCTAAGCATAAGAAAGCTACTCTATGATCTTTTGACATTTCAATTTTGTGACGTCACGTGCGAGATGTTCTCTCTCTCATATGGTGTATACAAATGTGAATTTTTCTCTCAAAAAGATATGCATAATTTTATTTGTGCATTTGATATATCATTAGATACATGTTTTACACATGTAGGCCTACCTTTCATCAAAAGCACATTTTTTTTTGTGGAATTGTATAGCACATAGCAAAAGAAAAAAAAGTCTTATCCTTTGATGGATTTTCGTCACACCTTCACTAATGTATTTCTCTCATAATTGTGCTTTTATCAAAACCAACTTATTTCCAGTGTGAACTTTCCCTTTAAATCACAAACACCCCAAAAGTCCTTAAAATATACTTTACATTGAAAACCTGTTTCATTGCATCTCTGTTGATTCTTATGCTAGCATTTTTAACTTGTAATCGCAGTTCCGCATGACTCCAAGACGGACGTCTGGGCATTAGGGTGCCTGCTCTTCGAACTAGCCTCCCTATCTCACCAAGACGTCTTCAAGTCACGTGATGCCTTGCTAAGTTTACGAGCCAGTGAAGACCATAGTGCGTACATGGACTCCCTGAAGCAGATCGGTCTGTCCTTCGACAACTCCAAAGAGATGTGCGAGTGCATCATGCGGCTGCTCGCTATGGATCCCGATGCGAGACCGTCGATGCGCGACACCATGAAGATGGCCTACAGCCGACAGTGCATCGACATCGTCACCCACTCTTAGATTGAAAAACAATTTCTCCTTCTTTTCCCTCTTTTTGCATCCGTTATTAAATCTTATTTCCCCCCATCTCCTACTTCTTCGTCATTCTTTTCTCCTTCTCCCTCTCTTTCATTACTTTTTTCTTCTTCTTCTCCTCCTTCTTCATCTCTTGCCAATTCTCATTCTCCTCCTTCTTTATCTGTACTATTTCCCGTTCTCCTCCTCGTTCATCCGATATTCTCCTTTTTCTTGTTCCCATATGTTTTCTCTTTCTTCTTCTTCTTCTTCATTCGTAGTTATTTTCCCGTCGATGCAGGATGTTCAGGTGATGTTATGAGGCTATCCCATACCCGCCTGTAAATTGAAATAGTCACACACTCTAGATGACCACGATGACGCGATCCGATCAACCGTACAACTCTGTGACTAGCTGAATCGTAGGACTCGGTCTTAGGATAAGTATGAATATGTGACTGTACATTTCCAATCGTAGGCCCTCATGACTATGTGACAACTTTGATTTGTCGTCAAATAAACCGACAGGCCGGAGTTCGTATCCGAGCGAAAAATGGACAATCTTTGTCACATGTGTTGGTAATTAAAAGAGATATGATTCTGTCCACCCAATGTGAACAGCATTGGACAAAGAAGTATGTCTGCGGGGTGTTTCATGAGTCTTTAAAATCCATCTTAAAATTAAGGGGGCCAGAGACAAAGACACATACGTGAAAAAGGTGAGAGCGAGAGAGTTCACCACTGCAAATACCATGAAGCAATTGATACATTTTGTTTGGATTCCATGTTTTTATTTTCTGAGTACAATCACATGTGATCACTGAACGAACAGTCTGAGAAAAGGCCTGAAGGTTTTTCATGACCTGAATGCACGTATAACATGTATGTCCAATAATTTGAAAATACTTTCGATAGTAACAATACCTTGGTTCGAGTTTTAATGCCTACAGGTGATTCACTGTTTTCATACGTATTAACTGCAATGCTGTTACAATTGATTCAAAGAGTTCGCATTGTATTTAATTCTTGTTTTGAGAAATGGCACTTGGATGATATTGTACACATAAAAAGATTTATCTACTTGTATCAAACAATAGTTTTCAAAAAATATTCTAAGCATTCTCATTCAGTAAATGTATTGTTATTATAACAGGAGACTAAATGCGATAAGGAAACTTGCAAAATTATGTAGAAGGGTCGAAAAGCATTATAATTTTAAAAATCACCGGCATATATGACGTGTTAGTAATACATTACATTTAACTATAAAGGAAGGGGGATGTTACGATGTTACGATGTTATTATAACAGGAGACTAAATGCGATAAGGAAACTTGCAAAATTATGGCATTTCTGTAGAAGAGTCGAAAAGCATTATAATTGTAAAAATCACCGGCATATAAGACGTGTTAGTAATACATTTAACTATAAAGGAAGGGGGATGTTACGATATCATCCTTATGTATCGATACTATGTATGAATACCGATAGTGACCGCACTTGGCAACGGATCGCACAATAAAATGGCTGATACAACTTCACCCCCGAGTCTGAATCTCTTATATCAATTATCATCGACAACATACACAATGGTCTCTTTAATTTAGAGTACTCGAAGATGATTGTCGCTAGGTGAACAGTCTACAACTCGTATACAGGCCAAGTGTGCGACTGGCTGGTAAGCCTACGGGCAGGAGCCCGGGTCTTCGCACGTCTTCCCGCTGTCTTCGTTCACTTTTTCTTCGAGAAGGGCCTTCAGTCGGGCGAGCTCAGCTGAAAGAATGCGATACGGAAACAACATGTACTACAGTCAAATCTGTCTATAGCGGCCGCTCAAGGGAAACGGCAAAAGTGGCCACGACAGGTTGGCCGCCATTTTGATTTTGTGCATGTTTATGTTTTGCACTATGTAACGTTCATGCTGCTACATAAGTTGTTGCTTTCGAATGATATGCATATAATATGTATCTTATTTTTGATATTTGATATTTGAAAAGTATTTTATCACGTTTCCTTTCAATGAGAAATATGAATTAACATGAAGGCACATTTTCTCTATCTGTGTATTATTTCTTTTGTGCCCTAACATGAAAATAGATAATAGATTCTGCTTATATAGCGCATTATATGTATAGTGACATCTCTATGCGCTTTACATGTGTAACATGGACCCTTGAGCAATGGTTGACACGGTACATTCATGAAAAGCGAGGTATATGAAAACAGCTCACACCCACATTTCGATTTTAGAGAGAAAAAAGTAGCATTGAATCGAGTATGTACGCGGAAGGAGTGAACATGGATGAAACATTTCTTGTGATTTATCAAGTTTCACAAAGACGAGCACGGTGCCTACGTTGGTGACAAGAGAAAAGTTCTTTCTTCATCATGCTACAATCGTGCCGCAGTCATTGTCGTTGCTATTTATTTCCTTTAAAGAAATCAACAACATAAATGACGTAATACTTTTGTTTGCTGTAACTATCCATAGTATTAAGCCTGACTGATCAATCTGTCATAAATTGAGCAACGAAAAAGAGGCCCATGTGGGATTTGACCCTGTATCTACTGCTTGCCCGGTAGCGACAATATCCACCAGGCTAACTACTTGATTGTTGCTAGTGACACGATACTTAGGAACCATCAAACAAAATCTCAATTATTATTGCTTATCTGTTGTCACGAGTCCCCGGTCATGCCTGTAGGACAGATGTGTATTCAAAGAATTGAATGTTTTGCAGAAGAACAACTGATGTAGTCTTGTTTTGCTGTTTCTCTTTTTAGTTTATTTTTAACAGATTGACCAGTCAATCTTATTACTAGTATTAAAGAGCAAAACAGTAATTACATAATCAATTGTCTCTCCGTAAAACATTTAATCCTTTCAATAAAAAATGTTTTCGTGACAATCATTTACCTGAATTTCCCATGACTTTTGGCAGCATGTTCTGGAGAACGTGGCACCTCTTTGCTTGGGGCGTGCCGGCGTGGCTGGGGAAAGACGGGTTGAGTTCCTTGTAGCCTGGTGCTGTGGTGGTAAAGGGGGCCCAGGGAGGGTACTCGTCACCCCCCTCACCCGTCACTCCAGCGTCGTTGGGATCCCTGCAAGGAGGAGAGAAAGGGAGGCGAAATGCCATAGAGTACCGCAGTGGTGTCGTCATATGAGCATGCTGTCAAGACAACTGGTTCTAAACAAAATCAATCCAGTGAGAGGTTTACCGGTCAGATATTTTCTCTCGGGCTAGTGTCAGGCATTCCCAATTACAGTCCCCGGTGACATCACTACTTGCTCTACCCGCATAGTTTAGAGCCATTTGTCTTGACAATAATGCTCAAATGACGTCAAACTTCGGTACTCTATTCCCGCAGTGTGTAAGAACTGTGTAGGTGGTTGTGACATTTCACCCTTTGGGCATATGTTGGGTACTAGATATTCTGCTGTTTGGGATTCATGTGTATTACTTGTGGAAAAAAAAGGCACATGTGGCACACAAAGAGGTAAAGGGCGACGTTTGCTTTTGATACATGTGATTCAGATAATAAGTATGTTTGTCGTGAACAACTGTTTGAAATATGAATGAATCTGCGTCATCATAGGATTTACTCTATTTTGGTAACTTCTCTCCTCTTACTTTGGAATGCCCCTTCACTCGTCGATTTTTTCTTTAGCATACTAGATGAAAATTTTTGCTCATTTAATTTCATTATTTTGTTTTGATCAAGATTTGAAGGGATCTTCACCTTTATTGTCTTTTCAAAAGAAATTAATATATCAATGTGAAAGATAAGAAACAATAGATGGAGACTCATTGATATTTTTTTTAAATCTATGCTTTTCTATTTTGATTTCAATCGTATCTTGTTCATCGAATATATTATGTATCCATCAGTGTCCATCACGTGTACATTTATTTGTAATGTTTATGATATCAGAGAGCATGAATAACATGTTTATTTGAACAAATAAAAAACTCCTCTCTCAATTCCATGTCATGTCTGTCGCCCTAATAACTTGGCGTACCTTTACAATGACAGATTTCTGATCCTGTCTTAGTACGATACAAGTTTACATGTGTATACATATGTCTTTGCTGACCAAGGCTATAGTCGAGTTCTCAAGTTTTGAGCAAGAGACAGCAATAAAGTCACACCTTGTCATTTTATCACGTGATTAGATGCGTTGTCCGGGTCACGAGACCAAATCGGTCTCGAGGTCAAACTAAACTCTCGTGACTTTTGAACGACGTGTTTTACAATGCTGGTTCTCCTCTTAATATCTTAAAGATATATGAATAGTTTTGTTCTAGCCACCGCAAAAGACGCAACTTTGCCACGATCCTGCAAGGGATTGTGACTTAAAATATGGCGTCATCACCATCTTTCACGAAACCAGTGATCTGGTCCGGCGATTCAGCCAGTCGCAGAGTCGTGCGAATAATCGGATCGTGTCATTTGCGGTAGACTTTCAAGTGGCAGAGGAAAATTAATATTCTTGTACTTCACATGGAACTGATTTAATAATTCCCAGAGCAAGTAACGAATGTCAAAGGCGGCTCATCGCTCGGCAACGTGTGAGACGTCTTGTGAAATACGTGCAAAATGGTGTCATTAGGGCCATTCTCATTGGGTTTAAAAAATCGCGAAGTTCGGGTGAAAGTTGCCTAGCAACCGTACCAACAGCCGTCCGAAACTTCGCATGAAACTTCGCAACTCAGAGCGCAATTTTTCTAACTTCGCACCGAAACTTCGCGATTTCTTGCAATGAGAACCCACCCAGCAGAAACATCGCGATTTTACTCACGTGACTTCCGGCGTCTGCTCTTCCAGTAGCTCACGATCGATATGCATGTGCATATGCATGTGCAGGTCTTAAAAAGTTGGTCTAGTGCCAGTAGTAGAGAGTCGCGCTGCGTTTTCATCTTGACGGGGTTAACGTTGGTTGGTAGGTACACGTAGCCAGTAGCAGTACTAACTGCGCAGCTATTGCTGCTACTAGCCACGGAAAATGAATAAACGTGTATAGATCTAATAGTACTAGTCACAGATGAACTTTGCACTACCCTTATTTTGGATAAGTCAACTAATCTAGATGTTTGAGTAGCCTAGTCGCGGAAGATGTTGAACTGTTAGAGATGTTTACACCATGGTATTGCCCCGCTTCTTCGGGAAATACTGCGTCAGATTTATTGTTATGTATTTCATTGTACACACGGCAATTGTGCATACGTACGTGCATTCGACTCGACTCTACTAAGCTTGACCGAGCGAATCAATTTCGTTGTATGTTTACAGTACATGTACATTCCGGCCCACTTCGCACGAAACAAATTGCATGCTGGGAATAGTCGATCAAGTGTGCTGGGCATGCGTAGTTCGTCCCGAAAACTCTCGATTTTTCTAACTTCGCAATTTTTTTTTGTGTAATGAGGACAGGAGTGTCAAACTTTGCGATTTTTAACTTCTCGATTTTTTGTAATGAGAATGGCCCTGTTATGACAAGTGGGAACGGCAAGCAGTGTCCATGTGAATGTAACTTGAAATGGCAGTGGACGGTTTCTCCGAGACAGGATCCAAATCCCGACTTACCCGGTTTTGGCAAAGTTGGACCAGTACTTGATCATCTGCAGCGACATGCGCGCCTCTTCCTCCGTGAAGGCGCCTACGTGGTACGTGTCTTCCCCCTCCCCGAGCTCGACAACGAAGGGCATGCCGTTGACGTAAGGGAGGTCCTCGCCGTGCGTCGCGCCAAACCCCGTCAGGTTCTTGCCCCACATTGACTGGCTGGGTTCGTGAGTCATCAGGTAGGTGTACACGCTGCTGCCGGCCTGCGTGAGCTGCTTGGTTAGAGTGTTCATCGGGCACAGGAACATGGTGTCTCCAATGACTCCACTAACCACGTCCACGAAGTCGGGCTTGGATGCACTAAACTGCAATAGAATTTCAACAGTTCAACAGGTATTATAATGATACTAGGACATAATTAAAACGCGCTTCATGCTTCTAAGCGAATTAGATCCACAAGATGAAGACGGAGCAGAGAAAGAGAGAGTATGTGTGATAAATTCTAAATTTTTACCAGTCAATTCCCCTGGTACTCATTATTTGATATAATAGATATTTATCATCAAGATCAGGTGGCGCGGTAAAGCGCTGCTGTGGAGGACGACCTCTACCACCCTTTCCTTCAATCGCATCTTGCAGTATTCATCCTGGTATCGTTTTTTTTCAATTCCTGTCGTTCTCGTAACAATTTACCCAAAGTACTTAAGTTTTCATTCCCTATTCCACTTCTGATAATTAAGTATGTGCCAGTCTTGTTCAGAATACCTACGTTTGTTCTCCTATCTTGCCAAGACACATGTAAAAGCCTTTTGTAGCTCTCAAACTCGTCAACTCTTTTTCTGTCATTCGTAGTCACGGCCCAAGACTAGCTTCCATATGTAGCAATGGAGAATGCAGAAGCACGAAGAAGTCGAACCTTCATATTGAGTGACAGGCCTCGGCTTTTCCAGATATGCGACATGCTCTGCACGGATGATCTTGCTATTGCTAGTCTTCTCCTTATTTCTGTGGTGCTCTCCCCTTTTTTTTTTATTGATTATAGATCCCAAATTTTCAAACTGACTACATCAATCTTCTTTCCATCTATGGTGAAGTCATTGTTGTTGCTGTCTTTGTCGACTATCATTATTTTAGTCTTTTTAGTGTTCAATAGAAGATTTTTATCTTCACTGGCATTTCTACGATACGATAAGTCAATAAGCTCCTCTCTGCTGCTGCAAACTCTAATGGTATCATCTACGCACCTAATGTTTGTGATCTTTGTCTCCCTGACTTTCACTCCTCCATTAAACCCTTACAGTGCCACCCTCATGATGTCCTCAGCATATATATTAAAGAAGTTTGGAGATAGTATGCAGCCCTGACTTACACCTCTTCCTATTTCAAACCATTCAGTATCCCTTCTGCTTGTCCTCACTGTAGATTCTTGATCCAGATAAAGTTGTTTGATTAGTTGTACTATGTGTCTAGGGAGTCCCATCTTTGTCATTGTATCCCACAGTTGCTGGTGGCTTACACAGTCGAATTTATATTCAGAAGTTGTTTTTCACCGTACCGTGGGATTAAAACAAAATATCTCCATCATAGCAACGGCCCTTCTATCTAAATTTGCAGCTGGACGTGTTGCTCACTATGTTTGCGATCATAATTTGAAATAAAATAAGTGAGAATAAATGAATGGAACGGAATGACATATCATGCAAGATGATTTACCAAATCATCAGTGCCATAAACCACTGCCAGTACATCCTGAGTCATCGGGTCGGCCATTCGCATCGTAGTCCCCATGAACGCACGGTACACCTCCTCGTTGACCTTGGCTCTACCCGAGCCCTCCTGGCCGAACATTGCCGGAGTAGCTACCATGTTCCCCTCTTCCGACAAGCATCCGATCATAACCTTCACAGGGTTAAAGGCGCCCTCTGCGGCTAGTTCGTACGGATCCTTGAGAAGAAACTCGCCGTCTGGAACGGGCAATACCATGTACCTGGCGATATTAACTGTCACCTGGGATGTTGGTACGACAGAGGGTAATGTAAACAAAAATTGTACTTGAATATTAATGAGGACTGCTCCTAAAAATAATTTTAAAAAGAACCTTTTTAAAAAGCAAGAACCCTATTTAAACGCAAACAAAAAATGTTGCACAGTTAATTTTTTTTTAAGGGGGCCAGTCTGGTAAAAAAAAAAAAAAAATCCCTTTTTTTGTGCGTTTTATGATGGTTTATTATGTGCTCTTGAACATTTAGTTGTTATTTCCATCATATGAAAATGGTTTAGGAGCAATTGGAAGTCCCCAAAAGAGTGAAAATCATAATTGTAACACGTTTCTCTATGTTTTCTTATAAAAATGCCAATTATGCCAAAAATGCCAGTTATCTTGAAATATAAAACTTTTGACAAAAATACCTAAAACTTGAAAAATAATCATCAGACTTACTTCAAAATTGGCAGGAATATTTATTTCCACACAACAAACAATCCTATGATGATTTTTCTGTATATATACCCCACAAACAAAGTTATTAACAGAAAATCAAGTTAATGTCTTGTTTTTCTTTAAAATATTATAATCATAGGAAGATCATGAAAATTGTCTCATAGGACTGTTAAACATACCATATGCTATCAACATCAGATGATAATACTGTGATGTTTTAAGTACATTTACCGTAGTAGTGTAAAGACCATGCACTTCAATATTTTGCAAATTTGTATGTCCTTGAAAAATTTGCAAGTAATTTGCATATTTCATGAGATAATTGAGAATCTCAAGCAGATACAGATTCTTCAATGTCGCATCCTTCTAAATATACTGATATATATGGTTTGCATGGGTTTACTTCTGCAGGTAAAGCATTTGTTTCACTTTATTTTACCAGACTGGCCCCCTTAAATTTAAATTTTCTTTTAAGAAAAAAAGTGACTTTATCCTAATACACATTTCAGATCTACTCCAAGTCTGATTGGTGCCATCTATAGGTCAGTATAGACACTCACATTCTGCTGAACTGCAAGCATATCCTCCACCGACTTCCCCCGCAGACAGACGACCAACTCCGCAGAAGTTGTGACGTCACAGCCCACCTCTGTGGCAAAAGCGTAGGTCATGTCCACGCCGGTCTGGATGTCCGAGAAGTGCGTCCACACTGTCAGGGCACCACTCTGCACAGGTTCAAGAAACAAGGTTAAATGTAAAGAAGACAAGCAAAACAAAGTATAATTACTATTTTTGATTGTGTGCTCGTGGGTTGAATTTATGCCCCAGTATATTGAAACCGGCTTACAGCGAATCCGTCTTTAGCGATCACCTGTAAAGAAGGAACACCAACCCCATCATAAGACATGATCGTCCTACAACAACCGCAACTTCTACCACCTCTGCTATCATTTAAGTTTCCGTAATCAAGAAGGTTCTCCTTCTTGTGTGACGAAACGGGAGTAGACGAACATGTTGTGGAACTGTATCTACATCCGCTAGTGTCTGTTCTAAGTATAGTATAGTATGTATTTTGATAGTTACATTATCATTCTCATCTTTTCTCGGTCTGTCCCGCAGAGAATGGTACGTATACTGCACCCAGACCCCTTTATTGACTACTTCGGTTTAGAAACACCCAACAGCTTGGAATCCGGGCTTCCTGGTTACCTGCATGATGGCGCCGCTGAAAAGGCCCGCACTCTGGGTAGAAAGCATGTGGAGATTCGCGCTGGCAGCTCCCCCGCTTTCCCCGAAAATAGTCACCCGATTTGGATCACCGCCGAAAGCTGATGGACGATAAGCATAAAAAACACCCAATACTTCATTGTATGTGAAATAAAATCATATTTATGATACAACGCTTTAAAGACCCCTCTATACAGTCACGGAGTGCCATATCGCTCTGAGCTGAGCTCCTTGTAGTAGTTCTTCATTATGGCAAACAACCGCTTTCTCTCCAAACCAAACAACTAGCAAACAATCAAAGGCAGACAAGGATTAAAAAGAGAGAGAAAGGAAAGAGAGGGACACACGCATACACAAACATTAGTAGAGAGAGTGAGTGTGAGCAAGGGCGGAAATCGCTCCCCGAAGGTGGGGGGGGGGGGACATGTTTTTCATCAAGACGTCGCTGAGCGGGGGGGGGGGGGGGGGTGATGATAATATTTTAGGGGTACAGGACCGAAAATAGTGGGGGGACATTTGATATTGTGTCCCCCCTTCGAAATGGTGGGGGGGGGGGGGGGACGCGTCCCCCCCCCCCCCGGGATTTCCGCCCATGAGTGTGAGGGAGGGAGAGAGATGATTCAAGATATTGAGAGAGTGCGAGAGAGATGCTAAATATAAAGGGAGAGAGCGTAAAAGAGTGTGTAAGTGTGTGTGCTTGTGTGTGTGTGTGTGTGTGTGTGTGATAGAGCGTGAGTGTGTTGTGTGTGTACGAGAGAGAGAGAGAGAAAGAGAGAGAGTGATCGGGACAGAACCAGGCAGGAATAAGGAACATGAGAAACAAAAACAGGAAAGCTATAAGCCCACCTTCGATGTTTTCTTGAACCCACATGAGAGCAAGACGCTGATCGAGAAGACCAAGATTGGCAGGAATCTCATCATCTCCTGGAATATGGAAATGAGAACAGAAATAAACGGATTAAAGAATGTCTCTGGAGATTTACTTTTCATGGTACCATGCCATTTTTATGCCTTTTTGCATGTTTAGTGTACTCTCATTTTATCCAATGTCCACTTCTTATGCAGACAGAAAGATAACGCATGAACCACAACCTCGTTGTACATGCAAGTAAAGGCCGTTCTGCAGTCGTAAGGGCCTACGACGAGAAATGTGACGTCACCTTCGAGCACAGATCCAATGGTCTGGTTATGCGATTCGGCAAGTCGCAGAGTCGTACGATTAATCGGATCGTGTCGTCTTTGGGGACCTTTAGGAGTACAATATGAACACTATGCATACCCTTAAAGATTGCCAGAAGCAAGTGATTGTGTGATGATATAATCCGCTCTGTATGTGCTCAATATACGTTTACATTCTGTCTCAATTACAGACGCACAATATATTTCTATAATAACCATTAACTAGATGCGTAAGATATCCGTTGGACTCACGATGAACGTACAGAGTGGAACACGACGTTTCGCACGCAAACTGCAATGCTTCGTCAGGTGATTCGAGTCGAGGTAGGCGGACGCATTATATGTGTTCTTGTCCGGAGTCGGCGGTGCGTGGTTAACGATGCGGCCAATCGGGACGGGCCCCGCTTGGATGACCGCACCGACTCGCCGGCGCGTGCAGCCAATCAGCACAACGGAGCGCGGACCGCGAGGCAGCCAATCGGGGCGGGTTCCGCACCGGTGACCGCCACGCCTCAGCCAATGACGGCCCGGCTACGTGCAACCACGCACCGCCGACTCCGGACAAGAACGCATATAATGCGTCCGCCTACCTCGACTCGAATCACCTGACGAAGCATTGCAGTTTGCGTGCGAAACGTCGTGTTCCACTCTGTACGTTCATCGTGAGTCCAACGGATATCTTACGCATCTTGTATTCACCGCGATGAGTCAAATTTTCAACTTAACCATTAACTATTTCTGATTTCTATGATTACCATTGATGATTATTCCATACCATACAACTTTCGTTCTTTTTTCTTGCTTCATCGCCCTCTCGTCACGTGTCTTTATGCCAACACCCTTTCATGGATTAAACCTTAAAAAGAAACATGCATGTGGATTATTTCACAATCAATACACACAACTCACATAGAACAGCATTTTGTCTGGCGCACAAAGACTTAATGTCATCCATTCATCTCTCTGTCGCCCTCCCAAAATTTCCTGTCCTCCATCTCTTTCTCTCCCCCCCCCCCCCCCCACCCAGCATTAATCCGTTTCTCTCTTCTACCCCTTTCCACATGTCTCTAATTTCTCTCGATCTCTCCCCTCCATTCTTGCCCACACCCTGGTCGCCATGGCAACCTAACACTGCTCACCTGAAGTCGAGAAGCCCAGGATGCCTAGACGGTAGTTCATAGCAACAAAGATGACGTCACCAAAGGCAGGTAATGCTATGTAATCCTTTTTGGTCAGTAACCCTGCCCCGACGTGATAAGACCCGCCGTGAATCCATACCATTACTGGCTTGCTCTTGGGCTACATGGGGTTAACCACAGTCATACGACGTAAAAAAAATATTCGTAGCTTAATCGGTTTGATCACGCACGATCTCCCAAGATATTTAAAGGGATAGTCCACCCTGACTTTTTTTTTCAGTTTCAATAAAAGCAGAATCATGAAAGGAATTATATTAGTGAAGGTTTGACGAAAATCCGTAATTAGATATTTAATCAAATGAATATTGAATGTTGCAAGCCGATAGATGGCGCTGTCCAAAGTGGTCAACAGGTATGGTCATAGTTGCGGCAGAGAGTCTGAATGCCACGAACATCAACATAATCTTGATGCAGTGAACAAATGCGAAATGACACTACGATTATATGTTAATGAGAGACGATAAAATGATTATTGATATTGGAGAAATTAATAATATACCATAACTTATAACAAGACATTAACCCAGTATTCATGCATATGCATGTGTAATCATTAATCATAACGCTATATCAAAATCTAGTTTGTTACGCACCCCCCCCCCCCCCCCCATCCCTACACCACGCTCCACGTGCCACAGCCATGAAACAACATCGCCACACCCTTGTTTCTCCCTTAAACCCCATTGCACAATACACGTAGAACGGTTTCGTTATGTATGCAAGTCTCATTGGCGTAATTCAAACGGTATTTTACTAATGGTAACCCCATGCACGGCTTTCGAGATTTGTCAGTGAAAAGGGGAAAAAGAGAGCAAGAGAGAGAGGGTTGTAATTTGTATGGAACCAAGGGTGTTTAGATACCTGGTTTAACTTAAACATCCTTGGTGGAACTAAAAGATCGATCATAAAAAAATAAAAAAAAAAGCTAAACAACCCCCTCCCTCGATCCTCTCCGCCCCGCCCCCGGCCCCCTCCTCCCCCTACACCCCCCCCCCCCCCCCCCTTCGCCCCCGGGTCCCCTCCGTAGCTACCTACTCACTTCTGTCTCGGGGTCGTCATCTGGAACAGCCACGTGAAGGTACAGACAATCTTCATCCATCGGGATATCGATCGCGAGAAACCGACTTCGAATCTGAGCACATCTTGTTGGATCCCTCGTCGCGTCGAAGTCCCCCTCCGCAGCCTTAGCCACTGGCCTGGCATACCGGAGCTCTCCGATGGGCGGCTCAGCGTACGGTATCTGCGTGAACAGCGAAACGCTACGCTCGAAACCAGGTACTTTCTTCGGCCGTACCTCGAAGCGCTCGCCGTGATACGTCGCTGTCGACGTCTTCACCACGGGCCGCCCGCTGTCGTCAGTCGTCGTCGAAGTCGATGAAATTATGAGACTGAACGCGATCAGGGCTACGTATAATACGTGAGGAGGGTTTAAGAGGAAGCTAGCAGCCGCCATGTTGCTCAGTTTGACCAGGGACTGTAATGGAAGGATATGAAACAACTTTATTTCTTTGAACCCATGCGTGGCATCCCCGAAAAACTATATGGGCTCAGCATGGATGCGTCGCAACGGTTTCTCGGAGAGAACAAAAGAAATGTAGAGTCTTATTTCGTTTGTCCAGTTTTGTTGAATTGCATCAATACTTTTGTAAGGAAAAAAGGACAAAAATAAAAAGTTTTTTTCTCGTGAAATATCTCAGCTGCACGCAAATGCACGCAAACTCTGTTAATGAAAATACACAGCTTAACAAGTCATTTTGACTATGATTGAATCCCACATTTTCGGAAAAAATCCGGAAAGTGAAAAAATTGTGTAAGTAAGAATATTATCTTATTTCTCCGTTTGTGCATCATTCAACAATTATTTAGAAGTAAACCTGTGAAATCTCAACAAGATTAACGTTGATATATGCTGAACTTGTTAACAAAGCATTCATCGAACCTGACCTCAAGTAATGCACTATTCGCAGCTGATGTTGCTGATGCATGCTCCATGTTGTGTTGATATACTGTGATTACTTCATGCACGAGTCTGGGCATTTCCATTGCGAGGTTGCAAAATGTATAATACAATCTACGACTTATTCGCTGTTGTTTCTCATTATGTTGTCAAACTGATTGTCCTCATGCAAAGATTTTACCTCATTATTTGCAACACTATTCCCCTCATTGACTGACTTCTGTATTGTCCTTTGTTATGTCCGTGTGGTCTCTAGTGGTCACGAATATCAATAGAATCCACTGTTTTCTAACGGCTTCTACTGGTCTTCAAATGCAGTAGAATACACTGGTTTCTACTGGATCGACTGGTATTTTTCACACTCCTTTTCAAACCATTAGATCTCATTGTTTTTTATTGCTTTCTACTGGTCTCCAATACCAGTAGAATTTACTGGTCTCTAATGGTTTCTATTGGTTTGACTTTGTATTTTTCATACTCCTTTTCAAACCATTAAGTCTCACTGGTTTTTATTGGTTTCTACTGGTATCCAAGACCAGACCAGGAGAATTCACTGGTCTCTGATAGTTTCTGTTGTTTTGAATTTGTATTTTTCACACTCCTTTTTAAACCATTACATCTAACTGGGTTCTATTGGTTTCTACTGGTTTGACTTAGTATTTTCCACTGACTCCTTTTCAAACCATTAGGTCTCACTTGTTTCTAGTGGTTTCTACTGGTCTCCAATACCAGTATCATTCACTGGTCTCTGATGGTTTCTCATGGTTTGAATTTGTATTTTTCACACTCCTTTTCTAAACCATTACATCTCACTGGGTTTTATTGGTTTCCACTGGATTGACTTTGTAATTTCACACTCCTTTTCAAACCATTCACTCTTAGTGATTTCTGTTGGTTTCTACTGGTCTCCAATATCAGTAGAATTCACTGGTCTCTAATAGATTCTACTGATTTGATTTTGAAGTTGCAGACCAGTAGACTCTACTGGTTTCTGAAAAAAAAAAACAGTAGAAACTATGAGACGGTCTTTACTGGCTTCTTCTGGTTTCTATGGGAATTCCGACCGAGGTAGTACGCTGTTTGAGAGGCTTGTCTGTTGTGACTCTTCACATAGCATGCGACATACTGCCAGGACCCTTTGTCCTTTAACCTTCCAAGCTGCGCTTTGAATTGAAGTTGAAGATATGATGTAACATTTCAATGCATTGGAAATCACAAAGGTGACTAAAGGCCAACATTCCACCTAGATTGTTGTCAATGGAGATAAAGGCGGCCGCAGTGCATTAGATAAAAAAAAATACTGCACATGGGGATACATGTATAGGGATTTCCATGACATGAGGATGAAATTTTTTTGATTTTTTTTGCTACTATGCAGATGCAGTAGTGACTAGTTTCTGTATGTAACATTTGAGCACGGTGTATTCTGAAAATCCACAGAGATACAAATAGCTCTGGTCAAGCTTAGCCTTGGTTTGAGAGTTCATTTTATGACTCAGCAATAAATCATTTTCTGTGTTCTAACATTCTTGTCTGGAATCAAATAAAAGGAAAGTTAGGACTTGACGTCACTCCAATCAACTCCTTTCTACTTGAAACTATTACATCACGGCAGAAACTTATGACTTATTAATTCTCTTCTATATACTATTTAGGAATTACATAAGTTTCTTGTCGCTTAATCATTACATCTAACACATTTGCATCGATGATCTCCCTGATATATAAGAGAGTCTAGGAGCTGGGGCGTAACTGGACCTACCAAGTTTATTTAAGAGCTTTCGGCTGTTAGGCCTTCTTCAGCTTCTTCAGTCAAGTTCTGAAGTATAAACATTAACAAATACACTGTATAAGCAAACATATATGGCAATATCGATCAAATCAAATCAAATCAAACATCAAAAACATAGCAAAAATTAGGTATGAAAAATGCTTCAGAATAAATGGTTGAAAGTCTTTTACCTTGCCTGCCGGCGGTTGTCTGTGCTGTTGGTATGCTTGTTGTGATATGTGTGTAGTGTGTTTGATGAGGAGTGTGCAGTGAAGTGTGGGTTGTTGACCTGTGACACGGATGTTGCTTGTAGTGTCATGACTTGTGTCTGTGGAGAGCATCAGTATACAAGTACAGTGTAGATATATGTAGTGTGATATATTTTCCACTCACACGTACATAAAAACTTATACATATATATATATATAGATGATTTGTCATGATTATCTTCATATACACGTGTACATGAAGTATAGATGTATATATATAATTTGGCATGATTATGGTATTATGCACACATACTTGAAATATACATGTATACAATTTGGCATGAATCTGTTCTTATCCATACGCATACACATACATCAGATATACACAATTTGACATGAATATGCACATCATATATGTGTATCATTTGTCGTTATTATATTTAATAGTATTAAAATGTGACATTTAAAAGTGACACGGATGTTACTTTTGGTGTCATGACCTGTGTTTGTTTGCTTATACAGTGTATTTGTTAATGTTTAAACTTCAGAACTTGACTGAAGAAGGCCTAACAGCCGAAAGCTCTTAAATAAACTTGGAAGGACCAGCTACGTCCCAGCTCCTAGACTCTCTTTTTTCATTTATATACTCTGGAGCAACCGCTTATCGTGTCAAAGTTGAGAACTCTTGCACTATATTGGTTTCATGTGATCTTCATTTTAGAATGATCAATTTCCTCACTATTTCAATGTGTTTCTTGTGATATGTCACGACTATGAATATATGTTTTGAATACATAAACAGAACAGATATGAGTGGTGGCGACGACAAAGCGATATATAGCAAACAGGGAAAGACATTGTTGGTGACTTCAATTTTGATATATTAAAATATACTGTAAATTCTCATACCAATGACTTCTTAGGTGTTATGTATAGTCACGGCTTCTATCCTCTTGTTAAAAAACCTACCAGGAAAACGGCAACTTGTATTGATGTATTGATGTAACATGTATTGATAGCATCTTCACTAACGTTTATTGTAAACCGATCACACCTGGTATTTTTATGACTGACCTGTCTGATCATCTTACTGTATTTCAATTAACCACACTTGATGCAAAATTGCATAATGTTCAAATGCAATATGACAACGAATTGTTCAATAGTAACGTGAACCACATGGAGTTGAATCGTAAACTATGTTGTGTGAACTGGTCAAGTGTTACAAATTGTGATGATGTATCCAAATCACATGCATTTTTTATGAACATGCTCAAAAAACTTCATGATGATTGTGAATATAAAGACGGGAAGAAAACTCGTGTATTTAAAAAGACACGAAAAACGGAAATAATTATAAACCTGGGATTACTAGAGGTATTTTGAAATCTATCAACAAAATACAGATATTGTATTGGAAACATACCCATGATCCGTCAGGAAATAATGAAAGAGTATACAAATGTTATAGAAACAAATCAAATAATATTATTCGCTCTTCAAAACAAAAATATTTCATGAGTTTAATAGAGAGAAATAAGTCGGATATTTATAAGACTTGGCAGATAATAGATCAAGTATTAGGTAAACACAAAACTGGTAAACTGCCTAATTATATAGAAATACTTGGGAAGAGAATTGAAGATGAAAAGGAAATAGCTGACGCCTTTAACTACTATTTTTGTAATATTGGTGTAAATATATCAAAACAAGTCAAAAATGGGTCAAAACACTTTAAAGATTATTTGTGCTCAAGAACACATGTAAGCATATTCCTTACCCCTATGTAAAGAATCGGAGATCATCGAAGTCACTAAACGTCTTAAAAACACGTCTTCCTGCGGTCATGGTGGAATTAGCATTTTTTTTAGCTGCGCTTTGAATTGAAGTTGAAGATATGATGTAACATTTCAATGCATTGGAAATCACAAAGGAGACTAAGGTCAAAATTCCACCTAGATTGTTGTCAATGGAGATAAAGGCGGCCGCAGTGCATTAGATGAAAAAAAAATACTGCACATGGGGATACATGTATAGGGATTTCCATGACATGAGGATGAAAAAAAATTGAAATCGTTTTGTTACTATGCAGATGCAGTAGTTTCTGTATGTAACATTTGAGCACGGTGTATTCTGAAAATCCACAGAGATACAAATAGCTCTGGTCAAGCACTGGTCAAGCTTAGCCTTGGTTTGAGAGTTCATTTTATGACTCAGCAATAAATCATTTTCTGTGTTCTAACATTCTTGTCTGGAATCAAATAAAAGGAAAGTTAGGACTTGACGTCACTCCAATCAACTCCTTTCGACTTAAAGCTATTATATCACGACAGCAACTTATGACTTATTAATTCCCTTCTATATACTATTTAGGAATTACATAAGTTTCTTGTCGCTTAATCATTACATCTAACACATTTGCATCGATGATCTCTCTGATATATATCGTTTTCATGTGATATTCATTTTAGAATGTTCGATTCTCTCACTATTTCAATGCGTTTCTTGTGATATGTCACGACTCTGAATATATGTTTTGAATACATAAACAGAACAGATATCAGTGCAGGCGACGACAAATACATATATATCAAACAGGGAAAGAAACACATCCACCATAAGTAAAACATCAATGTATTAGCAAACGTATCTAGGATCACATTAAATGATATTCTTACCTTGAAGAGAATGAAGGCAGATGCAATATTTGATGAGAGGAGATACTCTTTGTCATTCATTTTCGTAATGTGAATACCGTTATTGTACTGAATGTCGTAATTTGATATATATAATTTAGCTGCCTCAGCCAAAGCAGACAATTTCAGAACGCCGCTTGTGAAATATTTTAGTTATCTTAAACATATAGCCATTGTGTGAGTATCATCACTATGTGCCGCATTTACAACTGTTGCCCTGGTTGCAGAGACAGTTTCATATGCGTTGTTTTGTAAGCACAGAGATGTATTCGATTACGTCTCAAAACCTGTCAAATATCAAAAAGATTAACGTTTATTATTGTGAATTTATTAAAGGAGTCATCGAACCTGACCTCAAGTAACGCGCTATTCACAGCTGATGTTGCTGATACATGTTCACCATCCTCAGGATCATCATCATTCTTCTGCTTATTGAGTTCTTCTTCTTCTTCTTCTTCCTTTCCTTTTTTTATTCTCTTTTCTAGATGTTCTTGTTGTCTTTCCTTCTTTCTTTTTTTTTTTTTTTTTTTTGGGGGGGGGGGGGGGGGGTGAGCAACGTGATTTTCGTCACACGCTAGCAATCTCAACCCCCTCGCGGCAGCCCCAACTTCACGCAGACTTGCCCAATGATTCACGTGTAATTTTCGCATAGTATACTGTAGTATGTCCGTGGCATAAATTGTGAAGGACGCCATCTCTCGGATATCTCCTGAGTCGAGTTATACATTACTAAAGATGGGCAAGGGAGGATTTTTTTCAAACCTCAGAGAACGCAAATAACGCATCAACAAAATGGCTTCAACAAGGAGGGAAATGAAGGGAAAGGGGGGGGGGGGGGCGTGTGGGAGTGATAGAGAGAGAGAGAGGGGGCGTGGGGGAGAGAAAGGGGGGGGGGGGCAATAGAGAGGTTAATCGGAACTAGACTTGTGATTGATATCAATCGTAACTCTGTCCATTAGAGATAGGGCATTGGATTTGCGATGGATTTAAATGAACCGCAGCTTTTTATAAGACGGGCCTTCGTGGGACAAGTCACGGAGCAAACGTGACGTCCACAATCATTTTGATTGATGTGTAAAGAATGGAGGTGAAGTAAGCCTCCATGTGCTAAAGCATACACCTTTGTTTAATACGTGCGTCTTGAAAAAAAAATAATCTTAACAAGAACCCAGCCAATGAATAAGATTACGAACTTGTTTATCTCCTTTCAGCTTTCATCGCATAATCCCCTCGCGTTCAGAAGTTTATGCTAAATTGATTTTTAGTCACTTTAGACCTTGACGATACCACTCTTCATATTCACTCGTCATGGTGACCTCAAAGTCTGCAGCAATTCCGATCAGCACAGTTAATATGATGCAGGATTAAGATGTGATTAAGGTAAAAACTGATGTTAGGATTTCTGATTGCTGCATGTCGGCATGGAAAGTTGACTATGAAATACAACCCTCGTGTTTTTTGGGGATCTCCCTATACACCTTCTACCTCCTCATGTTGTTCACGCCCTGGTCTGATTAAGAGAGATATTAGTTTCATGAGACAAATTACTTGATGTTAATAATGTATGTTTTCAACAGCTGCTTTTGGGAAGAGAACATTTTCAATTCTGAGCCTCTGTGCTCCATTTGAAATGACTGACTGACTGACAGACTCCATTTGAAATGACTGAGAGAGCTATATAAATCTCTTTACATACAATGTTTGCTATTCTAACTAAGTATGTGGCCACACCATCATGATGACATGCTTTCCGAAGAGCACGTGTGATGTCAAGAACCTGTTTCCTGATAATATGCCCTTTAGTCCAGTAATATATAACCAATATTCTTTGTTCTCTGGTTGCGCGGATACAATGCAGAAAAGAAGCAGAAAAGAAGGGTGAGCAAATGAAGGCGTAAAAGTATGATGTTTTACAGGCTCGAGGGCTATGTTAGTCTTCTACCTCCGTCATTGACCGATACAGGACACCTTTGTGATCATGAAGGAGAGACAGAGTGGTGAATCTGGATAACACTGTTAATTCAGATTTAGAAATAATGATCAAGGTTAAATTACAGTACATTACAGTGTAGCATCGTGATGGAAAGAAAATAGATGTTGAAATCAATCTGGGATTTAAAAGGAAAGCGCATGTTTTCTGGAAAGGACAAAATTCAGCGTATGCGATGGAGAAATGAATGACGTTGTGTGATCAATAGCCTCTTAAGGTCACCAAATGTCAAATAAGTGATGTCACTCAATGAAAAGATATCCCCATGTACCCTGCCTAAACCAATTTACTTGATAGCAAAGTAAGCTTTCTGATATGAAGTGCGTACCTTACTAAAGAAAATCTAGTTATTTGTAAAGGTTCACATGGTGAAGGTGTGAAATGGGGCTTTTGAGGTCAATAAGATTAGGCATATTTGATTCCTCGGAATGAACACATATGCATTTGGTGTAACCTAAAATTGCTAAGTGAAGAAAATGCACATTTACACATGAATCAAATGCATATAATGAAGCTAAATGCGTCAAAATAAAAAAAAACATATATTTCGAGGAAAATCTTCTCAAGGTCATACAAGTTTAAATATTCTTATTCCTTTGAGTTATGCGGTCATCAAAACATGTTCATAACAAAATAAATTGACATTTTAATGATATTAGCTGGTGCTAAATTAAAATAAACCCATGGTGTTAACGTCAACGACCTTTCAAGGTCACCAGAGGTCAAGTACGAAGTGCTTCCATAGCTAAACTCGAAGCTTAGGTCATAAAATAAAAAAAAAATTGCAGACATATTATACACCTATACAGGTTGAAGTCAACATGTATTTGCATTTAAGTGGAACTTTGATTATCAGTATTTGCACATTTTCATATGAGTTCACCATCTGCCTAATTCATTCTAATAAATTGAATTGAAATTATGGTTTATTTCACTCAATGAATTTATGAAAAGTTACACTGCAGAAACGCCATGTGTGAAATCCAGACGCAGATTTGATATTGACCTCATTATTATTTATTGACAGTATAATTATTGTTAATAATATATCGTAATTTAAAATCTCCTTGGCTCATCATGTTTCTGCTTGAATCAACTTTACTTCAGTGTAGACTTTCACTTTAAGCTAAACTTTAAGCTAAAAAATGAGGAATTATGTTCGGTTTAGCGAACGCTGACATAGGTCTGTGCCATCTTGAATTAACATTTTTGCTGCATCCTTTACATATTTCCTTAGACTTTTACTTGTTTGCAACTATCTAGTGGACACGAATATCAACGTCCTGATTGTCAACAATGGAAAATGTCATCAAAAGGATATTCATGAATATTGATCGATAGAATTTCATAGAACCTATATAGACCCACAAGAATGTAATATTATACAGGTTTGCAACTTTCGAATTTTAGCTTCATTCAAGTTATGACTTTAAAGTTTTTTTTCTTCTTGTGGGGTGGGGGGGGGGGGGATACGTATCCTTTCCCTGGAAGCGACAAAGCGTAATATTCGGTTTTGAGGAAATAGTCTTCGATAATCAATTGATCGAGCTTTCTTTTTTCGTACCACGAAAATAGTGAAATCTCAAAGGAAACCAGTTAGATTTTCATTTATTCTACGGGAGTTATAGTACCTTCGACCTTACAATGTCACAGTTGGTACCCAAAGATACGTGCTAAATATGCGCAAACTCAAATGTTTGTAAAAGGGACGGGCCATCTTTAATGCTGTGTGTACCAGGACAACATGGTGCTCAATTTGCTTTGTGTGTACTTTCTTGGCGACAAAATACACACCCATTACGTAAAGAATTAAAGGGACAGTTCACCATGAAATTGTTTTGGTTTCAATAAAAGGACACGCATAACATAAATAAATCAGTGAAGGTTCGACGAAAATCGGTCAAAGGAAAAGAAAAGTATTTTGATTTTAAAGTTTTGTTATTGTGACGTCACGTGCGAGGTGTTTCCCAAGCATCCTTCTACTAATTAGACATATGCTTTTACACATTACCTGATTACATGTACGAAAATAAAATCAGTCCATTGTCAAAAACATACGAAAAAAAAACAATTGATGGAACTACTTTGTAGAGAACATAAGGGAGAGCACCTCGCACGTGACGTCAGATAATCAAATCACTTTCTTTCCCTTTGACCTATTTTGGTCACACCTTCACTTTTTTGTTTCTTTCATGTGTCTTATTTTATTTAAACCCAAATATAATTTCAGGGTGATTATACCTGTAAAAACGGGCTATCGGCAACCGGGCCAGGCTAAAATCAATATAGGGAATACAAAGGTCACTACTTAATAATGTCCGAATGAGCAACATGGCGGCTGCTAGCTTCCTCTTAAACCCTCCTCATGCTTTATACGTAGCCCTGATCGCGTTCAGTCTCATAATTTCATCAACTTCGACGACGACTGACGACAGCGGGCGGCCCGTGGTGAAGACATCGACAGCGACGTATCACGGCGAGCGCTTCGAGGTACGGCCGAAGAAAGTGCCTGGTTTCGAGCGTAGCGTATCGCTGTTCACGCAGATACCGTACGCTGAGCCGCCCATCGGAGAGCTCCGGTATGCCAGGCCGGTGCCTAAGGCTGCGGAGGGGGACTTCGACGCGACGAGGGATCCGATAGGATGTGCTCAGATTCGAAGTCCGTCTCTCGTGCTCGATATCCCAATGGAAGAAGATTGTCTGTACCTTCACGTGGCTGTTCCAGATGACGACCCCGAGACAGAAGTGAGTAGGTAGCTAGGGAGGGGGGCCGTGGGGGGGGGGGGGGGGGGGGGCGGTTGGAGTCCTTCGTAATTCCGAAACACGTAAATTTTCTATACCTCGATGCTCGTTGGTCCGAAAACGAAATAGGGTTTGTTAATCCGAGCATTTGTGACGTTATTCCGAAGGTTCGTTTATCCGAAAATAAAATAGGGTTCGTTATTCCGAAAGTTTGTTAATCCGAAAACGAAATAAGGTTCGTTCTTCCGAAGGTTCGTTAATCCGAAAAAAGAAATAAGGTTCGTGCTTCCGAAGGTTCGTTAATCCGAAAACGAAAGTAGGTTCGTTTTACCGAAGGTTCGCTAATAAAGTTTGAACCTTATTTCTTTTTCGGATTAACGAACCTTCGGAAAAACGAACCTTGTTTCTTTCTCGGAATAACGAACCTTCGGAATAGTGAACCTTCGGAATAACGATCCTCCGGAATAACGAGTGTTCCCCGGTTAAACATCCTTGGTTCCACCCCTTCCCCCCCCCCCCCTCTCTCTCTCTCTCTCTCTCTCTCTCTCTCTCTCTCTCTCTCTCTCTTGCTCTCTTTCTCCCCTTTTCATTCTCTGTCACTCACTGACTTTCTCTTACATCGCAATCGATCTGAAGGCATAGTGCGATATGTGGATTTACTAAGCAGCGAGCGTTTTCATCAAGAATCTGGCAGAATCTTGCGAGCTATACGTGGAGGTGGCTAATGACGGACTAATGAATAATAGGGGACCTACAGTAATTACATAACCAAATATGGACGCGACCTCGCTGCAAACAGGCCTGTAATCTTGTCGGTAAATATGGCTTCGATATCGTAGTCTACCTAATCATACATTTTGATGGAGATGTGTCTTCGCTTCAACCATATTATGCAGTCATGGACAGATAACTTGCGTCAATATGCTTCAATGGAGCTACGCGTCAACCCACACACTCTGCTGAGGAGCGCTCCCCATCCATTCATAGGGGCGCGCCTTATATGGCGTTAGCAGGCGTTTGCCCATATTCGGTGCGTTCCATAATTTCATTGTGTGGTTGAGCTGCAGCCGTTAAAGGTGATATTCATAGGAAATAAAATCAATAAATATAGTTTATTTTATAACTGAATGAGTTATTAAAGCAATCTATGCAGCTAACATGCCAGGAAAGTGTTCAGTTATGTGTTTAATGAAAGTCAAATTTCACTAAATTGACTCTCTTCCTGACCTACGAAATCGCCTAAGGGAAAGTGGCGATGTGTGTACGTCACAACCGGGATATGCTACACAAAGACCATTGTGTATCACACCTGTTAATCCACTAGCAACTGCCATCACAGTTTCATTAACAATGCCTGATGCTTCTGGCGGAAAAGAAGCTGCGGATTGGCATGTGTGATGCACAATAACGCCTCCCGTTTCTTACGTCAGACCTAAAGGCCGTTTCGGATGACAGTAGGTCAAATTTGTCCCCGAGAATACGGGGATCGTTTTCAACCTAATTTCGCTTTTTGGAAAGTGATATATTGTTAGAATGTCATCCGAGCTCATTGTATGGCTTATAAGCTTTCTGTAGATGAATATCTTCATATTTTTGGATTTTCTATGAATATCACCTTTAAGTATGATATTGATTATACTCCTGCCAGTCTTGCGTACATTGCTCTCCATATAAGGCGAACAAGGATGCACGATCAATGTGCAACACGTATTGCGTAATAATCCATTATCGTATATTTACCAACCTATCCCCCAAACTGTAGTGACACGTTATTACATTAATCTGTATTTCGTAATTCATATCCAATGCATGGAAATCACTCTGAAGTCATTAGTTGTTATTGCTACTCGGATAAATCTCGAAAGCCATGGGGTTACCATTAGTAACATACCGTTTGAATGACGTGAATAAGATTTGCATACATATAACAAAATCGTTCCATTGTGCAGAAGGGTTCGTCGGTGTTGTCTCATGGCTGTGGCACGTGGAGCGAGGTGTAGGGATGGGTGGGGGTGGGGGGGGGGGGGTACGTGGTGCGTAACAAACTAGATGATGCCAGAGTTATGATGTAATTAATGAATGCGTGTGGATTAAATATATTGTAAGTTATGGCATATTATTCATTTGTCCAATATCGATAATTATTTTATCGTATTGTAATCCTAGTGACATTTTTCTTTAATGTTTAATATTGTTCACTGCATCAGAATTATGTTGATGTTAGTGGCATTCAGACTCTCTGCCGCAAATATGAACATACCTGTAGACTAATCTGTCGGCTTGTAACATTCAGTGCTCATTTGATTAAATATCTAGTTACGGATTTTCGTCAAACCTTCACTAATATAATTCCTGTCATGTTTCTCCTTTTATTGAAACCAACTAAATTTCAGGGTGGACTATCCATTTAAATATCTTGGAAGATCGTGCGTGATCACACCGATTAAGCTCCCAATAAATCTTTTACGTCGCATTAACTGTGGTTAACCCCATGTAGCCCAAGAGCAAGCCAGTAATGGTATGGATTCACGGCGGGGCTTATCACGTCGGGGCAGGGCTGATAAACAAAGAGGATTACATAGCGTTACCTGCCTTTGGTGACGTCATTGTGGTTGCCATTAACTACCGTCTAGGCATCCTGGGCTTCTCGACTTCAGGTGAGCAGTGTTACGTTGCCATGGCAACCATGGTGTGGGTAAGAAAGGAGGGAAGAGAGTGAGAGTCCGAGAGAAAGAGACATGGTGGAAAGGAGTAGAAGAGAGAAACGGATGAATGCGGGGGGGGGGGGGGGGGGAGAAAGAGGACAGGATATTTTGGGAGGGCGACAGAGAGATGGATGGATGACATTAAGTCTTTGTGCGCCAGACAAAATGCTGTTCTATGTGAGTTGTGTGTATTGATTGTGAAATAATCCACATGCATGTTTCTTTTTAAGGTTTAATCCATGAAAGGGTGTTGGCATAAAGACGCGTGACGAGGGGGGCGATGAAGCAAGAAAAAAGAAAGAAAGTTGTCTGGTACGGAATAATCATCAATAGTAATCATAGAAATCAGAAATAGTTAATGGTTATTATAGAAATATATTATGCGTCTGTAATTGAGACAGAATGTAAACGTATATTGAGCACATACAGAGCGGATTATATCATCACACAATCACTTGCTTCTGGCAATCTTTAAGCACATACATTGGGTTCGTACTCCTGAAGGTCGCCGAAGACGACACGATCCGATCAGTCGTACGACTCTGCGACTTGCCGAATCGGTTAACCCGGCCATTGGATCTGTGCTCGAAGGTGACGTCACATTTCTCGTCGTAGGACCTTGCGCCTGCAGAACGGCCTTTACTTGCATGTACAACGAGGTTGTGGTTCATGCGTTATCTTTCTGTCTGCATAAGAAGTGGACATTGGATAAAATGAGAGTACACTAAACATGCAAAAAGGCATGAAAATGGCATGGTACCATGTAAAAGAAATATCCAGAGACATTATTTAATCCGTTTCTGTTCTCATTTCCACATTCCAGGAGATGATGCGATTCCTGCCAATCTTGGTCTTCTCGATCAGCGTCTTGCTCTGATGTGGGTTCAAGAAAACATCGAAGGTGGGCTTAGCTTTCCTGTTTTTGTTCCTTATGTTCCTTATTCCTGCCTGGTTTTGCCCCCCTCTCTCTCTCTCTCTCTCTCTCTTAATAGTAGCATCTCTCTTTCTCTCTCTCTCTCTCTCTCTCTCTCTCTCTCTCTCTTAATAGTACCATCTCTCTTTCTCTCTCTCTCTCTCTCTCTCTCTTAATAGTACCATCTCTCTTTCTCTCTCTCTCTCTCTCTCTCTCTCTCTCTCTCTCTTAATAGTACCATCTCTCTTTCTCTCTCTCTCATACACACACAACCCACTCATGCATTCTCTCCCCCCCCCCCTCTCTCCCTCTCTCTCTCTCACACACACACACACACACACTCACACACTCTCTTTTACGTTCTCTCTCTCTCTCTCTCTCTCTCTCTCACACACACACACACACACACGCTCACACACTCTCTTTTACGTTCTCTCACTTTATATTTAGCATCTCTCTAGCACTCTCTCAATATCTTGAATCATCTCTCTCCCTCCCTCTCACTCACTCTCTCTACTAATATTTATGTATGCGTGTGTCCCCCTCTTTCCTTTTTTTTCTCTTTTTAATCCTTGTCTGCTTTTGCTCTTTTGCTAGTTGCTTGGTTTGGAGAGAAAGTGGTTGTTTGCCATAATGAAGAACTACTACAAGGAGCACAGCACAGAGCGATGTGGCACTCCGTAATAGTATGACATGGCACTTGGAGAGAGAGATCTTTAAATCGTTGTACTATGAATATGATTTTATTTCACATACAATGAATGCATTGGATGTTTTTTCGGGTTATCGTTCATCAGCTTTTGGCGGTGATCCAAATCGGGTGACTATTTTCGGGGAAAGCGCGGGATCTAACAGCGTGAATTTCCAGCTGCTTTCTACCCAGAGTGCAGGCCTCTTCAGCGGCGCCATCATGCAGGTAACCAGGAAGCCCGGATTCCAAGCTGTTGGGTGTCTCTAAACCGAAGTAGTCAATAAAGGGGTCTGGGTGCAGTATACGTACCATTCTCGCTTACGGTACAGACTGAGAAAACATGAGACTGATAAGGTAACTATAATGATGATGATATTAATAATAATAATAATAATGATAATGATGATAATAATAATTATACTAAAAAGCATAATAATAATAGTAATGATAATAATAATAATAATAATGATAATAACAGTTTCTATTCGTACCAGTACATATTATACTCTTGAATTATAATAATCACTATTATATCCCTTCTATGACTAATCATGAATATTCTAGGAACGTGATAGGTCAATTGATGCTCTCAGAATATAAAATACTTTCACTAGAAACTAAAATCTCTGCCTCGGCACCGATTATCTTTTGCTAGCACTGCACTGCGCATGCTCTATTTACTAAATTCTTCCTTGGCACTACTGCGCATGCTCTCTACCTGGTAACAAAATTTGTTTTGACTGCGAGCAGGTGACATGCCGCGCAATGTGCACTATTACGCCCGCTCAGTTCCGACCGAGATTGTGAACAAACATGGCGACCTTTCTTGTTCCTTTTTTTTTGTTATTGTTCTACAAAAGGGATATAAAACAAATATACCAAACATTGAGTTCGAAAGTATAGTGGAAATTAGCCATCTTCGGAGGGACTGGCATAACTTACTGCTTTTTCCTCGGGGGCTTCGCCCCTCGGAAAAAATTGTTCTATGCCAGTCCCTCCTGAGATAGATAACGTCCACTATACGATCTCACAGCTTGGTATATTTGTATACTATAGCTGCTATAGTATAGCAGATGCAGATACAGTTTCATAGCAAGTACATCTACTCGTATTTCGTGTATTTACAATTTCGTCTAATCTAACTACCATTTCGTCTACAAGGAGAACCTTTTTTTATTACGGAAACAGAAACGGAAATAATAGTAGCGATGGTAGAAGTGGTGTTTGTTGTAGGACGATAATGTCTTATGATGGGGTTGGTAATCCTTCTTTACAGGTGATCGCTAAAGACGGATTCGCTGTAAGCCGGTTTCAATGTACTGGGGCATAAATTCAACCCACGAGCACACAATCAAAAATAGTAATTATACTTTGTTTTGCTTGTCTTCTTTACATTTAACCTTGTTTCTTGAACCTGTGCAGAGTGGTGCCCTGACAGTGTGGACGCACTTCTCGGACATCCAGACCGGCGTGGACATGACCTACGCTTTTGCCACAGAGGTGGGCTGTGACGTCACAACTTCTGCGGAGTTGGTCGCCTGTCTGCGGGGGAAGTCGGTGGAGGATATGCTTGCAGTTCAGCAGAATGTGAGTGTCCATACTGACCCATAGATGGCACCAATCAGACTTGGAGTAGATCTGAAATGTGCATTAGGATGAATTCACTTTTTTCTTAAAAGAAAATTGAAAAAAAAAATGACACGACTGTGCAACATTTTTTGCTTGTGTTTAAAAAGGGTTATTTATTTTTTTTTAAAAGGTTCTTAGTATTTTCAGGAGCGGACCTCATGAATATTCAAAAGCAATTTGTCTCCACATTACCCTCTGTCATTACCACATTTCAGGTGACAGTGGCGATCGCCAAGTACATGGTAGTGCCCGTCCCAGACGGTGAGTTTCTTCTCAAGGACCCATACGAACTCGCCGCAGAGGGCGCCTTTAACCCCGCAAAGGTTATGATCGGATGCTTGTCTGAAGAGGGGAACATGGCAGCTACTCCGGAAGTATTCGGCCAGGAGGGCTCGGGTAGAGCCAAGGTCAATGAGGAGACGTACCGTGCGTTCATGGGGGCTGCGATGCAAATGGCCGACCCGATGACTCAAGATGTACTGGCAGTGGTTTATGGCACTGATGATCTGGTAAATCATTTTGTATATGTCACCCTTTTTCATCCATTTACTCTCTCTTCATCTGTTTCCAATCATGATCGTTAACATATTGAGCATCACGTCAAGCTGCAAGCAAAGATAGAAAAATTGTTGCTGTAAGGATATTTCTTGTAATTCCACGGTAAGGTGAAAAACAATTTATTAATATAAATTATATTAAAGAATAAGTACCTCGAGAACTGACTAATAAAATTTAGAATTAACATACTACCTTTCTTCCTCCTTCATCTTGTGGATCGTATTCGCTTTCAAGCATGAAGCTCGTTTCAATCACGTACGGGTATTATCATCATCACTATCGTAATTCTATTGCAGTTTAGTGCATCCGAGCCCGACTACGTGGACGTGGTCAGTGGACTCATTGGAGACACCATGTTCCTGTGCCCAACGTACACCCTAACGCAGCAGCTCGCGCAGGCCGGCCGCAGCGTCTACGCCTACCTGATGACTCACGAACCCAGCCAGTCGATGTGGGGCAAGAACATGACGGGCTTTGGCGCGACGCACGGCGAGGACCTCCCTTACGTCAGCGGCACACCCTTCGTAGTCGAGCTCGGGGAGGGGGAGGACTCGTATCTCGTAGGCGCCTTCACGGAGGAAGAGGCGCGCATGTCGCTACAGATGATCAAGTACTGGTCCAACTTTGCCAAAACCGGGTAAGTCGGGATTTGGATCCTGTCACTGAGAAACTATCCACTGCCACTTCAAGTTACGCTCACATGGACACTGTTTGCCATTCCTAATTGTCATAATGACACCATTTTGCACGTATTTCACAAGATTTTTCACACGATGCCGAGCAATGAGCCGCCTCTGACATTCGTTACTTGCTCTGGGAATTATTAAATCAGTTCCATGTGAAGTACAAGAATATTACTTTTCCTCTGCCACTTGAAAGTCTACCGCAAATGACAGGATCCGATCAGTCGTACGACTCTGCGACTGGCTGAATCGCAGGACCAGATCATTGGTTTTGTGAAAGATGGTGACGCCATATTTGAAGTCACAATCCCTTGCAGAATCGAGGCAAAATTGCGTCTTTTGCGGTGGCTAAAACAAAAATATTCATGTAACTTTAAGATATCAAAAGGAGAACCAGCATTGTAAAACACGTCGTTCAATAGTCGCGAGAGTTTAGCTTGACCTCGAGACCGATTTGGTCTCGTAACCCGGACAAAGCATCAAATCACGTGACCCGGACAAAGCGTCGAATTACGTGACAAAATGACAAGATGTGGCTTTATTGCTGTCTCTTGCTCAAAACTTGAGAACTCGACTATATCCCTGGTCAGCAAAGAAACAAAAGCCTCTCACACATGTAAACTTGTATCGTACTAAGACAGGATCAGAAATCTGTCATTGTAAATGTGCGCCAAATTATTAGGGCGACAGACATGTCATAGAATTGAGAGAGAGAGAAGGAGAGAGAGAGAGGAGTTTTTTTTTAATAAACATGCTTTTCATGCTCTCTCCTATCATAAACAGTACAAATAAATGTACACGTGATGGATACATAATATATTCGATGAACAAGATACGATTGAAATCAAAACCTCTCACTGGATTGATTTTGTTTAGAACCAGTTGTCTTGACAACATGCTTATATGGCGACACCACTTCGGTACTCTGTGACATTTCGTCTCCCTTTCTCTCCTCCTTGCAGGGATCCCAACGACGCTGGAGTGACGGGCGAGGGGGGTGACGAGTACCCTCCCTGGGCCCCCTTTACCACCACAGCACCAGGCTACAAGGAACTCAACCCGTCTTTCCCCAGCCACGCCGGCACGCCCCAAGCAAAGAGGTGCCACGTTCTCCAGAACATGCTGCCAAAACTCATGGAAAATTCTGGTAAATGATTGTCGTGAAAAAACAAAAATATTCAAAGGATTGAATTGTTTGCGGAAAGACAATTGATGATGTAATCATTGTTCCGCGGTTACTCTCCGTAGTAATAAGATTGACCGATCCATCTGTAAAAAAATAAACTAAGGAGAGAAACAGCAAAACAAGACTACATCAGTTGTTCTTCCGCAAAAAATTAAATTCTTTGAATACACATCTGTCCTACAGGCATGACCGGGGACTCGTGACAACAGATAAGCAATAATAATTGAGGTTTTGTTTGATGGTTCCTAAGTATCGTGTCACTAGCAACAACCAAGTAGTTAGCCTGGTGGATAGTGTCGCTACCCGGCAAGCAGTAGATACAGTGTCAAATCACACATGGGCCTCTTTTTCGTTGCTCAATTTATGACAGATTGATCAGTCAGGCTTAATACTATGGATAGTTACAGCAAACAAAAGTATTACATCATTTATTTTGTTGATTTCTTTAAAGGAAAGAAAAAGCAACGACAATGACTGCGGCACGATTGTAGCATAATGAAGAAAGAACCTTTCTCTTGTCACCAACGTGGGCACCGTGCTCGTCTTCGTGAAACTTGATAAATCACAAAGAAATGATTCATCGATATTCACGCCCTCTGCGTACATACTCGATGCAATGTTAATTTTTTCTCTCTACACTCGAAATGTGGGTGTGAGCAAGTTTTCATACACCTCGCCTTTACTGAATGTACCGTGCCAACTACTGCCCAAGGATCCATGTGAGGGCACAAAAGAAATAATACACAAATAAAGAAAATGTGCCTTCATGTTGATTCATACTTCTCATCGAAAGAAAACATGATAGTATACTATTCAAATTATACATGTATCACATAAAAAATAAGATACATGCATGCATATCATTCGTAAGCAACAACTTATGTTGCAGCATGAAGGTTACATAGTGCAAACATAAACATGCACAAAATCAAAATGACGGCCAACCTGTCTATAGTGGTCACCTGTCGTGGTCACTTTTGCTGTTTCCTTTGAGCGGCCGCTGTACACAGATTTGACTGTAGTACATGTTGTTTCTCTAATTGCATTCTTTCAGCTGAGCTCGCCCGAATGAAGGCCCTTCTCGAAGAAAAGGTGAACGAAGACAGCGGGAAGACGTGCGAAGACCCGGACTCCTGCCCCTAGGTTTACCAACCAGTCGCTCCCTTGGGCTGTACATAAAGAGTTGCAGACTTTTCACCAGGCGACAATCATCACCAATTACTCTTGATTAAAGAGACCACGAGAATGCTTCGAATATTTTTGAAACCTATTGTTTGATACAAGTAGATAGATGTTTTTATGTGTATAATATCATCTAAGTGCCATTTTTTAAAACAACAATTTGATGCAATGCGAACTCTTTGAATCAATTGTAACAGCATTACAGTTAATGTTTATGAAAACAGTGAGTCACCTGTAGGCATTAATAATGTCACTTGTTACTTCATCAGGCCATGATGCTCTGTTTTCCTTCATTTGTTTTATTGCCTCTTCTACTTCTATTGGTAAAATTGTTGGTAATTCTGCTTTGTCTTTCCTGCTGCTTCTTTTCTCTCTAACTTGTCTATTGGGTTTTGTTGAACTGTATAACTCCTGGTAAAACTCTGAACAATATTTGTAGAACTTCTGATCTATCTGACGTCTTTGTACTATCGTTATGTTTGAGTTGGGTGATTCTTGTTTTCTTGCTGTTTGATTTCAATACAGTCTTAATATGTACCCTCCCCACTCTTCAGAATTGTTAGAGTATGTTTTCTTCTCCTTTTCCTCAACCTTTGTCGAGGTTTCTTTCTCACTGTCTTTACTATTTCCGAGTATTCTATCTTTTTCAGCAGCTGATTTGGTTTCAATTTCTCTGAGTAGTTTTCTTCTTGTATCCAGTTCCTCAATATCTTTATCTTCCTTTGATTTATGAGCACTTAATATCTTTGGTGATATTAGACATAATGCCTCCTTCGACAGTATAATTGTTAATGTGCTGCATCTTGTGTTGATGTATACATCTACAATATCTCTAATAATATACACTTGGGTAATCATGCTCTGCAATCATTTTTTTCTTTACTTGCGACGACCTACACACTGTAATCTAACCCTGAAAAAAGGTTGGGCAATGTACCCTGCTCCTAAAAGATGGTATCATGGTGGAATGTTCTGTGTCCTTTGAGATATCACTTTAACAGCTTGACCATCCTTAAAAAGAAGTGCAAAATATGTTTATCTTCTTGAAAAGGTAAAGACCGTTTACGAGAAGTAAATCAGAGGCCGACATATCGAATGGTGTTCGCAGATCAATAAATCAGTCGTATTGATCTTTGCTTATACAGCAGGACTAAAAAAAGACCACCAAGTTCCAATGAAATTAACATGTTAGAAAATGAACGTGAAGAGAAAACTTAAGCAGTAACGCGATGTGAAGTGTGAGTGCTTGCATGTGCGTCGGAGGCCGGGGAAGAGGCAAGGAAGGGGGAGGGTGTGTAAGGAGGGGGGAAGGTAGAACAGCGCCTGTACTTAATTTTTTCTCTCAGATATTTGTGAGGCATTGCATTGTGATACTTCATCTGGTACAGTGTCTTTAAATGATACTGTATTACATAGTGTGTATAATGTAAGAGAGTTAATTAAATTTGTCCAAATTATTTGTTACAATAATTGTTATGTTGTGAACTGTATTGTATGAATTTAATTTGAGAGAAAACTACGAAGCCCCAAACCGTAAATTTTTGAAAAAAAAAAAAAAACTACGTACGCACGTAGTATTATTACGTACGTACGTAGTATGCATTACGTACGTCATGTACGTACGTAGTATTTATTATGTACGTAAGTAACGAACGCAGCATTTATTACGTACATTCAACCATTAAGAAAATGTAAGCCCCCCCCCCCCCCCCCCCCCTCTCTCTGTGGTCTTTTCTCTTTCGTCGATTTGATCACTAGTAAAATAACTATTGATCATTAGGTTTCGAGGAGGTTTTGCTGGACGGGACAACCAAAATTGCATGCAGCAATAGGGACCATACGATTATCATTGTAGAGTCGGGGAGTTTCAAAAACAAGGAGAGTTTTTCACTTACACCTTTGATTCCTGCAGAGTTCCAGGCCTTCTTAGAATGGGATACAATGTCTTTAAAACCAATATTATAACCATTTTTAGAAAGAATTTAAGGAACTAACTTTTAGGGGATTAAACACGCCCGAGAAGACTTCACGTAAATCGTTTAAACAGTACCGGCGTATAGTGGAGATTCTGAAATTTAAAACTCCGCAGTTGTGTTGAGTTACACTTCATTCATTATCTCATCTTTCCCTTTTCTCTTCCTTCCCTTCTCACTCTCGTTTATAAATCTCAAATTTTAACATTTATCCTCAGAATAAGACGACGTAGACCAAGTAGAAAACGAAGGACAACGCGTGAAAATGAGACAAAGATGAAGAAGGAGAAGAAGAAGAAGAAGAAGAAGAAGAAGAAGAAGAAGAAGAAGAAGAAGAAGAAGAAGAAGAAGAAGAAGAAGAAGGAGAAGAAGACGAAGGAGAAGAAGACGAAGAAGAAGAAGAAGACGAAGATGACGAAGAAAGGAGAAGGAGGAGAAAAAAAAGAAGGAGTACGTTCGTATGTCTTGCTGACTGGAATTTGCACATTTGTTAAATTTTTACGGCTGAGTACCGAAATGTGACGTCATAATTACTGGTTCTAACAACTGGTTCTGATTTAAATGGGTAGGGCAAACAGCGATGACCACAGCGGAGAGTCTCATTGTGAGTTCCCGACTTAACTAGCCCGCTAGACCAGTGAAACTCTCACTTGAGCGATGTTGTTTAGAACCAAGATCCTGCATAAAAATGTATATGATGACACTACTTCGGCATTCTAAACATGTATCAAACTTTGTTCACACGTATGATGCATGATGACGTCAGTGTTACTCGTCACGGTGAATCTAGGAAAAGGTGAAATTCAATGATTTGTAAATACCAGAGTAGTCCGACGTCCATTTGTCCATTGATCAGTTTATTCACAAATTATGATTTGTTTCTCTTGTTTCACAAAAATACAAAAAACAAGTAAAATGACCCATTTTGACCTGTGTATCTATAGCACATACACATACAAATAATAATACTAAGTACGTGTTCAATATATACATACAGCATATCACTTGACAATAATTCGCCGTTCATGATATCAAAAATTGCATTGATCATTTATTTATTAAAATATATTCAAAGAACGCTTCACAATACCCTGCACAATTCATCAATTTTATGACTTTCTTCATTCATGATGCGTGATACAACCTTCATTAATTCATTTCTCGTCTTTCATAAAGGTACTCAATGGTCCCCACTGTTTATATCAAAAGCCTACTAATTCAAATTTAATCCTTCTATAATTACAGATCACCCAACACGATGTAGCAAATTATTCTATCTTTAAATCGCAACATGAACAGTACTTTGATAGCAAAACATGTTATTGCGACACCGATATGCCTACAAGCAGAGACTGAAGATACTAATTACAATACTATTTGTCACCAGTTGCAGGTTAAGTATGTTCGGTATGTGTGAAATTTATTGAATCCTTCTACCATGACGAAGTACCCACTAAAATGTAGCAACAAATATGTCTTCCAGCATGAACAAAATAATGTACTTTGATGGCAAAAATAAATAGTGCGTCACCGATATAGCTTTGCAATTATCTTGTTCCTAAGGAAAGATGGAGACGGAAGTTGGAAGCTTTTTTCCTCTGTTTTGGGGGTACATGCACAAAGTCTAAAAAACAGTAACATAGAGAAAAGGCTACACAATTCTTATACAGTACACATATATCTTTATTGACTTATAGGCACAGTTGCAATCACTTGTGAAGTACGAGCGAAAAAAGTTAGTGGCTTCTACACCAATTTAGTACCAATCTAGCACATTTCCATAAAAGACTTTTATCACGGGTAGTGAATAATGATGGTAGAGATCGGATAATGGCAAAACCACTGCCATGTGGTACCTTCTACCAATATTTTTATTCTGAAAACATACCCTTACCTATCTCGAGGCTTGACAAACTTCCCCTGTCCAGCATCAAGTTCCCAGTACATTCACATAATGCCCTTCCACCCCCCCCCCCTCCCCTCGATTACGTTTGATTTTTAACTTCTATATCATTCTTCACGTGATCCTGAAAAAAAAATTCAAAAGGCAATGAACGGAGTGGTAACCGACACGGAACTATAATACTGCTAAACTGGTAGTTGGTTGGTATTGTGAGGATTAAACGATAATGGGACCTGTTGTCACCAAAGTTACGAGAGGATGTCTGTACCTTAATTACGCGTCCCTTGTTGCAATCACGTTCACACCTACACATCAAAGACAAAATTATTGCGTTGCTCAAAGTTCAAGTGATATTACCCTGTTAGAGGATCTGGAGGCAGGTCATCGAAACTTTTGTTATATCTTTAACCCTATATAGCCCGGGCTATTTTGAAATCGCATAGCCCGGAGGGGGGGGGGGGGGGGCCAAAAACAGCCCCCCCCCCCCCCCTAAGATCTCGACCGTTAATCGCGCAATCGCGACGAAAATTGGCACGTACGTCACCGATGACGTAATCTCCACAATTCAATTGTCAAGTACACCAAAATTATTAACATTTATTTTTAATTAATTAATTATGCTAATTAAATGCATAAAATCATAATCTAGTTGTAAATCTTTAAACATAGCCTCCAAACTGCTAGGTTTTCAGTCCAGACACTCTTATTAGGATTATTATCAAATAAGGATTTTAAAAAATGGCAATATCAAAGTTTTTCTTATGTATTTTATTGTTTTTTGATTTACTTATGTATTTCTTTGTTTTTTTTACTTTATGTTTTTCATTGTTTTTTCGATGGAAATCATTGACAACACTATTTCAGTCATAAATAACATGAAATCTATTGTTTTTCATCAGTAAAAATAAAAATAATGATACATTTATGAATGTTGGCTAGATACAGAATTTGCATTGGATTTGTACATGAAATCACGTAATTGAGCAATTTTTGGTCTGACATGCACGTACAAAATGTAACGTAACTTCGGAACCGCTTATCCCCGCGTCGCAAATTTGGTCTTAAAAGTTGCGTGAGACTTGATGGAAAATAGTCATGAAGCGTCGCGGCGCGATCTTTTCGCGTTACAAATTTATTGCAAAAAATATCGAGGGGGGGGGGGGGCTGTTTTTGCCCCCCCCCCCCCCCCCCCGGGCTAGATAGGGTTAAGAGTGATGTCATTTGAGGCTCTCCTCCGTGTCTTTACAGCTCTTCGTGTGACGCTCCTTCCGGTGATACCACTTCCGGTGACGCCCCTTCCGGTGCAGCGGTTTCGTCTTCTCCTGCTAGTGCTCGCAGGCGGGCCAACTCGGCTTCAAATCAAACCAAACGTGAAACCAGCGGATTAAAAATGTATCCCTTTATTTGCAGTATGTGATATATTATGACGTCTCGATTGGTGTAGAAATATCCTCATAAATGTTATAGGTGGTGCAACCGTGGGAACCGTGGTTTATAGAACAAAAAGACATTTAAGACCTCCTTTCAAATTACAGGTTCGTTATGTATTTACAATTTTAAGTGTGATAATATTGACAGCCTCATATACACTGGATGTTTTGATAGAGCGTCTTAAAAGTCTGGATCAGGCAGGCCTATCCGATGTCTCTTACTGACCAGTACACTCACCTTGATTGTCTCGAAGCTTCGGCAGCAAATCCAGAATGAACAGGCACCTCCTGGGGTAAGGATGGCCCACATGAGTCGGGAAGGTCTTGGAGAGCTCTTTGTAGGCGGGGTTTTCCTTGGTAAAGGGGGACCAAACAGGGTTGGTGGAGTCTGGTTCGCCATCCTTCGAGGAGAGGTTCGGGTTTCTAGATTTACAAAAGGAAACGAGGGAAACTAAACAGTCGGAGACGTTCTCCGTTTTCGGAGAATGAACAAGTTCTCCGGAAACGGAGAATATGTCGCATTCATCGAGCCACCCTCGGTTCACCTACTTTCACCTACGCGTGCAAAGTGAATGGCAAACCGCGACCGTTATCCAATTAAATTATTAAAAAAAATCATATTAAAAATGCCAAGGGTTAGATCATCGTTTAAATGAATTATGTTAACTTAACAGTATTAAGGTTTCAGCACGAAAAATTAAAAGATGATCTATCCAGTGGAACTTTTGTTATTGGCAAAATGAATCCGTACCCGAGCATTCAATTTTCAAAAAATGCCGACAGCCTAATTCAATACGTCTGGATTATTATTCATCAAACACGTACAATACACATATGCATTTACCGTAGAGGTTAACGCATGCATGCGCTGCGCACTCACCCAAGCTAGCATTGCAATCCTACTTGATCGTATTCGTTAACTCACTGCCGTTCTATTTTCAAATCAGCGGTTATTCATAGTTTTCTTTGTATTATCGCTTTGGCTACAGTCCTATCAGAAATATGATCCATTATTTTATGATGTCTTCGTAACATGAAAAGATCAGCTGATGGGAAATATTCTTCAGTAAGTGCTGCAATCGATCGCACAGAGTTTGCATGCACACAGTTGAGGAAAACACATCTGCAGCGGAATCCAAAGGAACGGCTACTGGGGATCGCCGGGGTGCTGTCTCTGTCAGCTCCGCTAGCGCCGCTTGCTTGCAGTCGAACTTCGTAGCTCTATCTGAATTCCCCGCTCCAAGCAAGTTTATCGAGTTTATCAAGGAAAACAAGTGGTTTCTTAAAGTAGCCCAAAAGCGGCACCATTCCTATTTTGTATGTGAGGCTTCCTGCAAGCATTTCAGTCGTCTTGTAACAGGGACTTTGGCTTCAAACTCGCGGTGCGCACACATAGTTTTCAATTTTGAATAGTACAGGCAGCCTGGAAGGAGAATACGATCAAACGGCTCCGTGCGAGCAGTTCGCATCGAATTATTTGCGCATCACCTAATGTTCTCCGAAAACACCTAATAATGGATTCGCCGTTTCGGGCGAAAGGCCTGGACTGCTAAATGAAGCGTATCCTACTCTAGGGTAAATATTTGAGAACCTTTGTTTTGAGAGGTAAGGCACACGTTTGGAGTTCTGTGGAATATCGAACCTTGCTGTTCAATTCGAGTTCATCTTTCCGTTCTAGATATATTCCTTTGGGGCAACTTTGTCACAGGAGAACAGCACAAAAAATCATTTCCATGGTTTTGAGGGCTTACCCGGTCTTTGCGAAGTTGGCCCAGTACTTCATGATCTGCTTGGACATCTCGACCTCCTCTTCGTTGAAGCTTCCTCGCATCGAGTAGTCGCGCTCGGGGTCGGCCTCTAGGTCCAGGAACGGGCTGCCGAACACGTACGGGAGGTCTTCGCCGTGAGCGGAGCCCGTCCAGTTCAGATTTGGCCCCCAGATAGACCCCGATGGTTGGTAGGTCATGAGGTACGTGTAGGTAGGGTTGCCCGCGACGGCAGAGGACCTTTCCGACAGGTCGAATGTAGAGCACAAGAAGAATTCGTCGCCCATGAACGCAGCCCCTGCGTCCGCATAGTCAGGTTCGTCTTTTGCCACCTGGGGAAGAAGGCGAAGGAGAAGAAGATGAAAGCACATTGTGAAGCGAAACGATGTCGGGCTTAGCGAATACACAGTCTAGAAAGATGACGCTAATACACAAGGCCAAATGATGAATTACTTTTGAGCAAATTACAGCAATATTTATTTTTCCGTTCAGGAATCTACACTGATCCATATACATCTCCAAACGTTGAAATTGAAAATTTGCAGCATTATTATCATCATACAAAGTAAAGTATATATACAAATTTCAGTGAATCCTGTCTACAAAGACCACTAGTTTTAATTGATTCAGAGCAGTGAGCATGGAATTACACTTATGTGTATAGACCACCGATCTAGACAGCCCACTTGCCATGTTTCCATTGGAAGGGCCTTTGTATAATATACGTATGAATTGTACTTCAGTATAGATTACATACTTCTTCTGGTGGGAGGAACACGGTGGCGCCAATGTCGGCGGTCAGCTGGTCAAGCTCAAAGAACATCATCAGTGTCCCATCGAACATCGTCTTGTTCCACGTCGGCTTGCTGAAATCCCCGTCGCCCGCCATCATCGGCTCCATGATCAGAATGAGATTGCCTTCGTCCTGCCCGCAGCCAATCATCACATCGACCTTGTTGATCTCCCCGGCATTGTACATCTCCAGCGGGTTTCTGGGAACAAACTTGCCATCCACAACGGGGCGCGGGGTGAATTGCATGGCGGCCATAGGGTTCTGCACGGAGGAAAAGCAGATAGTGATTCAGAAAACAAAAGCAAAGAAAGCAAAGATAAAACAAGGACACGAACATTAGAAGCACATAGATCTAGAAGTTAAAGATGGAAAGCGCTAGAAAGCCCTGGTGCGTGCACCTTTAGACAATTATTGCTGGTCCCTTCCAATCCACCTGAAAAAGATATGTTCCTACCAAGTACATAATTTTACATTCATGATCTTAACAAATCAATCAGTTTCTAGTGCTTATAACCATGCTTGGATGAAGCACCATGATGATTCGGAAGTGAAAATGGACTTTATTTGTGAGCTGTTCAATGAATGATCATAAGTTCAGTTCATTTTATTTTAGCACGGGAACCCACTTCAGTCAAAGGCTGTTTTTCAGGGGGCCCGTGCATAAGAACATTGATGCACGTAATATACTATGGAAATACGGTAGGACGGTGTGTCTTTATCGCAACATTCCCAAAAAGGTGAAGACGTCGTGGATCATAAGAATAATGAAAAGACACTCTTCTGTGTTCCCGACATCGTTTCCCAAATCAGATATCCCCTTCGTATGAGGCTGCTGAAATCACTGGTCGGATTATTATCAATCTAGAGATCCAGGGGATTGAAACTACCATAATGTTCTACAAGAACCTGTTCCTTACTTCCGTGAAATAATTGATGAAGACATCGGAGGGTATCTTCCGGAGACAAGTGACTAGCTCGGCCGAGTTTGCCACGCTGCAGTTCATGACCTCACCGAAGTCAAAGGTCATCTTGGAAGCTTTTTCTGCCGTCGTATATGACCAACGGGTGGAGGGGGTGCCGCTCTGAAGGTGTGTAAAAATTACAGAAGGGCGTAAATCAATTCAACGGCCTTTCCATACATTGCGGTACTACTCTAGTCCGATTTCGAAAGAGGTACGAGCTTAGTAAATCACCACGAATATTGGGGAGGAAATTAAGAAACGTTGATGCATCTCTTTAAAAAAAATCAAGGACAATACTGAGGAGCAAATAACTCAATGATATTAGTGCAAAACAAGTTAACTTAAGAACAGTGGATGCCCGGGATAAAACAAAAGAGCCAAGGCCTACAAAAGGTATGTTCTGGTACTATGGACTGAAAACCTATAAACTAAACAACTATAACAAAAAATAAATAAAGAAATAAAATCAATATTAATAGTAATAATAATTAAAATAAAGGAGGACGCCCTTTTACCTGCATTATTGCGCCTTCGAAGAGTCCAGAGCTCAAGGGTGAGAGAACATGGAAACCAATACTCATTCCACCAGCACTTTCGCCGAAAATGGTCACTCTGGTTGGATCACCGCCGAAAGCTTGAGATAAATAAAAGAAAGAAAAGAAACAAAGAGACAGGGAGTAAAAAATGGTGAGGTAAAAAGAAAGCTGGACAAAGAAAGATAACTTTCATTACGCAGTGGCTATACATGTACTATGAGATTTGTGACATTTGTACTTCATGTAAATCAAAGTGCTGAATGATGCGAATACGATATGGGATAGAACTTTCAGATTAGATATCGTCTGTCCAAGAGTCTTTCCTTCAACTTTGTGCAGAGTATCATTCACGCACGGCCCAAAGGCAAAGGAGTATCACACGTGTAACTCCTCAACCACTCAGCTCCTTTTTTTTTTGTTACACCCACATAAAAGCACAGTACCGATGCGACTACAAAATGATGAAAAACACTTAGATATCGTCTGTCCAAGAGTCTTTCCATTAACTTTGTGCAGAATATGTTTCCATGTACACGCCAAGGGAAAAAGGGGTAGCACATCTCTAGTTCCTCAACCACTTAAACCTGTGTTGCACCCACATAAAAGCATAGTACCAAAACTACCAATGCGACTATAAATAATAAAGAACATTCGGATATATCAGATATCATCTGTCCAAAAGTCTTTCCTTGAATTTTGAACACGATGATGATCCACATGTATGATCCACATACGCCCCAAAGGGAAAAGCAGTATCACATGTGTAATGTGTAATTCCTCAACCACAAACCTGCGATATTTTGTTGCACCCACATAAGAGCCAGCCGCTGGTCCATGAGGCCGGTATTGAAGGGGAATTCCTCGTCTCCTGAAACCGGAAAAAGGAAGAGAACTTCCATTATATTTGACATTTCGATATTGCAAATTGTTGACTCTGTTGTCTATTGTCTGAACTGTTAATCATTTGTTTATATTTTATGTTGTTTGTTTTTTTTGTTTGTTCGTTCGTTTTGTGTATATGTCTTATATTTGTATAAGTGTTTTTTTTTTATGTACATACGTACCTATTTTTATGTAATTTGTGTTCTTTGGTTCATCTTACTGCCTGTCATTTGTATAATAGACTATAATGTGTATTGAGCCGCGTGTTAAAGGTCATCACACCTCACAAGCCAACGGTTTTCTGGACATACCGTTTGTTGATTAAAAAAAAAATATCTTCTTTTTTAAATGAATAAAGAATTGAATTGACACTTTTAGGCGTCATCCGAAAGCTTAAGCTGCGACTTGGGCGTGGCGTTTTGAATATAACATGCAACTATCCATTGTACCCGATAATTAGCGTTTTGTTCTTTTAACGGCATGAATCCCCATCTAGGTCACCCAATATACGGTATATGTAAACAAATATTACTCCCAAAACGTGTAGCATGCAAATACCACAAACAAACATTTGGGTTTACAAACCAACATTTCACACGCGTAAACAGAATACATATTTAACTTTCCTTATTCAAGTCATCGTTGGGGAATATGACTTTTTTTGTGTGTGTCTGTGTGTCTGTGTGTGTGTCTGTGTATGTGTATGGGTGTATGTGAATAGGTGTAGATTCATACAACATATATAATACGTTGTAAACATGCTTTACCAGTTCCAATGAAGCCCAGGACACCGATGCGGTAATTGAGGGTGACGACAATGACGTCGTTCATGGCAGCCAGCGGGGTGGGCATTGACTTGGGGATCGAACCTGTTCCGGCCACAAAACCTCCACCGTGGATCCACACCATCACGGCGGCTGAAGGGGGCTGTGGGGGGGGGGGGGGGGGGGGGAGATGAAGCTGATTAGATTTGAATTAGAGTGATTTTCCTTTCAATGAATGTTGTTTTCCACTCGATATGCGAACTGTGCAATAATACAATACACCAACAAATTTATGCGGATGAATATAACACATATACCAATTGATTTCCTCGTTACAAAAGCATTAAACGACAAATATAATACAAATATTTTGAGAAGAAAAGAAAAGAGGCCCTCGGTAAAGCTTGGCTTGTTGGGAGAGATTCCTTAATAAATAGTGCAGTTAAAATCTATGTTCAAATTACAATCTATTCTGAATGGAAAACGGCATGAATAACCGAGATTAGCGTGTCGTTGGGAAAATGAGAGACGAGGAAAAAAACAGTTGAATTGAAGGTCACAGCAATTACTTGTTTAGTCGGAACTTTGAAAGTGATGGAAGGATGCCGGAAGGAGAAGCAAGAGGAGCAATGGCCAGGACAGTGAGTAAAAGCGACAATTTGATATACAGGCCTTTGCCGCTCAATGTTGACATTTTCTCCTTAAAATATTGTCATCACCTGTATTGGTGCAAATCCGGCACGACGGCTAATTTTTCAAAAACATTAATTTTTGTTTAATATTTTTCCAATTGACATTCCCAATTGACTTTCCCATCTCGGATAGGCAGGTGCTTTAGCTTGATTCCAGAAATGAACATGTGCAAACCTTACTTCGATATTCCATCAAGCTTTCAAAAAGCATTTGTTTGCGTTTAAAACTAACACTAGTTTAAGTCTACATCTACACTTCGTTGACAAAATTCAGCAGCATTTCCTTCCAAGTACAACTTTAGCAGGCTGCTGCGAATCCACACAAAAAGATAATAATTAACGGCAAAACCATCCTCTTAACAAGTACTGTCAACATTTAGACAAAATACATGTAATTACGTAATGGGAATGTGGTACCGCATTTATCTATTTAGAGTTATCTGAAAAATACCTTATCAGCATCAAATAAATAGATTAAGAGAGAGAGAGCATTCGTCGAGAGGATCAATGTGCACACAGGTGTGCGTATACATGTGTGTGTGTGTGTGTGCGTGTGTGTGTGTGTGTGTGTGTGTGTGTGTGTGTGTGTGTGATTGTTTGTATGTGTAAACGTGTGTATGTGTAATGGCTAGGGGGAGGGGCAAGATGCGCCTGTGCGTGCTTCTTCCAACGCAAATTATGCTATATATGTTGTCGAAATCCGTTCGTACTCTTTCTCGACATGCTCAATAAGATTATTTATAATATATATCATTTATATAATTATATATATATGTATATATATATATATTCAGACAAAATATATATGAATATATATATAATATTATACATGTATATACATGTCTATATTCTAAGTGAGGAAGAGTTGAATTTTGAGGGTGATAACAACATAATATATGTAACACAATAAGCATATAAGAACATGAAGAATGTAAAAAGCAGTGATCCGTAGAAAGTACATTATTCCCCTTTCCTTATCTAATACCTGGCTATGTACGAAACCACTCTCCCTTACACTTTCATTTTTAATTTGTCAACCATTTGGATATGTAATTTTAAGTGTAAACACAACTCACTTAAAAATGAAAGCGGCACTTTGGTACACTCGCTTAGTTTTAACATGACTGTGTTCATGGCGTGTTAACCTAGCTAAATGTGTCATTAAAAAGATAGCACTCTATGGGGTTTGTGTGGATAACTTGCGAACAAGTTCATATGTGGCACGCAAATTGTTAAATATCTTTTCTTTTAAAAAGTACGCAACATTAACAAGATAAACAGTCAACCGTCAATCTAAAAGGCACATATGTACCTACACTTTCCCCGTGTGTACAAATTGAATATCAATTGGCAAAATTGAGCAAGAAACTATCAAATGTGAGCAGAAAAATCATAAATTAGCCTCTATCATGCACCGATCGATGAGAAGAAAAATGGGAAATTCAAAACTTTCTTAGAAGTGTATGAACTTGTATTCAATAATTTGGAACGCCTACAACACATGCTATTCTAGGTTAGAATAGTACATCATGTACTTATAAAGGAGAAGTAGCGACGAAGATAATGTGGAGGATAAACCGAAACCAAAAGAATTATTAAAGAAAAGTAAGGGACACAGAAAATCGCAGACGACGTGAAAAGTGACCAAATAAGGATTAACACACACGATGTAAAAAGAAGACCGAATAAGGAATGAACGCACAAATTTAGACAAGGATCAATATCGCGGCCCCCCGTTTCAACGCTCAGTAGTACAAAGTACAGCACATAGGCAATTCAGAACTATATACGGAGAATCAGAAAGACAGAGAGAATGTGGAGGACAAACCCAAAGAAGAAGAACAACAATTAAGGAGAAGATGAGGAACGATGTGAACAGAAGAGAAAATAAAGAAAAAAACACTCAGACTCGGACCTGCAAGAATCAATATAGGGCCCTGGCCAAATATGTGCAACTTTAAGTACAATCAATCGTTATTTACGCAAGTACGTGTACAGCAAGGTCATTTGACTATTTGTCTCCGGCGCGGCTCTGACCACTCTACTGGATGGTGAGTTCGACCATTCGACCAGGGAGATCACCTCCCTGGTTCGACCAAGCGCTGAATACATCCTAGCTTGACTCTCAGTTCATATGCAAAGTAAAATACACACTCTCAACTGTCGTTTCCTACTCAGCGCATGAGTCTAGACTAGCTTTATCACGTTCAATGGGGTTCAATAGTCCACTAATGTGTGATTGTATATCATGATTCACCCACAAATTCAATAGGCGCCTTTGCACATGTACGAACAGGAAATACCCGGCATGCCCGGGGTCCTCCGAGCAACAATCATGAATACTTATAATCACATGAATTATCGCTTAATTATATGTCAAATCCAACAGTATAGCCTTAGGGCAGCATAATACAAATTAGGAATTTTAGTACATGTACTACTAGTAATACACACCATTTCCATAGGGCAGCCATGACAGTGAAGTTTGCCAGAGGAGTATTTATAAACCATGACATGTGTGCATGTGTACGTCATTTTATATTTCAAACCATAGTTTTTACTGGGCTGAGTGAGACAATTACAGGATATATGAAGCGAGTTCTTTGTGAGACTACATGTGAAACATATTAACATGACCAAGGAAGTCTGCTTTGTACATCCTTGCACATACATGATATAGTGCCTACACTTTAACCACATGAGTATACTCGAAGCAGTCTACATAATAAGTATAACACATACACTTTCTTCGCTACATGTACTACATGTATTATGTTATATAATGCGTACCGCTGTCTCAGGCACAAAGACATCGAGCGTGAGGCAGTCTTCGTCCAACTCCAAGCCGACGTCGAAGAGTGGCGTAACGGTCTGAGGGCACCCAATCGACTGCCTCGTCGCATCGAAATCACCGGTTACGACTTTGGCTACCGGGAAGCGAAACCGTAGATCTCCGACGGGTGGTTCGGCGTAGGGGATTCTCGTGTAAGCCGCTAGTCGCCCGTGGTAGCCCGGTAGGAGATACGTCTCAATGTCGATCATCTCACCGCGGAACGTCGCGGTGTCAGTCGTTACGGTAGGCTGCTCGAGCTCTTCCGGCGTTTCGGCGTAGGTGATCGCGGAGGTTCCGATGATGAAAATCGCAACCACGATCAAGTGCATTTTCGCTCCATTCGCTGCCATATTGCGTGATGATAAATCAAACTGTCCAAATGTTGTTACAATTCTACACTGAATGCTCTACAAAGAAGGGGATTGACCTTTATATCCAGTTGACAATGCGAAGGCAATGTTTTCGAGGACTGATGACGGTATGAATAAACATGAGATAGGCGGGTATCGCCGATAATGCGCTGATAGTTTATCGTTTCAGACCCTTTCCTGTTGAAGCACTTATGTACAGTAGGCCTACTCGATGAGTCTTGGAGGGGTGGATCCTGCGTATTTCCAAAATGTGTGTGTGTGTGGGGGGGGGGGGGGGGGGGGGGCTATGGGAGGTAGTGAGGGATATTTTTTTGTTTCAAACAGCCTCTCTTTTTTGGTGTGTGTGTGTGTGTGTGTGTGGGTGGGGGGATCCCTACCCCACCCCACCCCCTTTACCCCCATTTTTTTTGAGAGCCCAAATAAGAGGGGGGGGGGGGGGGGGGGGGGGGGGTAAAGCCCACCGATTAAGTTCCCCAATTATAATTACTGCATTAAAAAAAAGATAATTTGTTAAATGTGTACGGCTGAGTACCGACGTGCAACATGATAATTATGACGTCACGATTCTAATTTAAAGGTCCCCTGGCATCAAAATATATGTCGACTTATGTTGATGCAACATAATATGCACATAACAAAATCACTAACTGTTCAATAGAAATAATTATGTGTCCTATATTTTAAATTGATTTTTCTATATTTTTTCTCACACTGATAAGCCCCGCCTCCAAAATATCCTCCAACTCAAGATTCCCCCTGTGACATCATCAAGGTAGAAATTAGCAAGATAATAGACATAATTTATTCACAAACTAAACATTGCAATGACTACCTGCAAGTGCTTATAATAGCATCACATAGCTAGCACATTTCTGACATAAGGAAACAATTATTCCCACATGAAAGGTTGTTAGATGGTATTGTGGGCATGTGGAGGTAGTCATTGCAATGTTAAGTTTGTGCTAATTTCTACCTTTGATGATGTCACAGGGGGAATCTTGAGTTGGAGAATATTTTGGAGGCGGGGCTTATCAGTGCTGAGAAAAAATATAGAAAAATTATTTTAAAATATAGGACGCATATATCCATTGAACAGTTAGTGATTTTGTTATGTACATATCATGTTGCATCAACATAAGTCGACATACATTTTGATGACAGGGGACCTTTAAATTAGAATCGTGACGTCATAATTATGACGTCACACTTCGGTACTCAGCCGTACACATTTAACAAATTATCTCTCTCTTTTTTCTTTTCTTTTTTAATGAAGTAATTATAATTGGGGAACTTAATTGGTGGGCTTTACCCCCCCCCCCCCCCCCTTCCCTTATTTGGGCTCTCAAAAAAAAAAAAAAACGGTTTGTCTCGATATCAGGCTCAGGGTCGTTGTTTCGGATTTAACAGATTACTTGTATTTTAGGGAGAAAAAGGCTTGTGATGAAAACACATTTTTTGTATTTAGTAAGTAGAAAGTCAGTACCAGAAGTGCTGTATAGAAACGAGGTTACTTATGTGCCGACCATACACATGCGCAGCTATAGTAAGCTTCGCCACAGAAAAACACAAATGATCTTTATCTTATATTCTGCCCGAGGTACAAAAGGAAAACGCCCTCTCTTGTCCAAAAGCAGCACTTGCTTATTTGCCTACGGCGTGCAGCGAACACTCTTTTGCATATTTTCTTTTGCGGACTCTCCAGTTTTCCCGCGGCGTTTCGTGCCTGGAAAATTTGCATAATTTTATTTGCATATAGCGTCGCTGGAGATTTGTCTTCAAGGCTTCAAGCCTTTTGCCTGTGGCGTTGATGTCATATTTTATCTAGACATATATGGATAATGGTCTACCCGATAAGAGTAAGCGTTCATTGAGGAGAGTTGAGTAACATTAATTTATTTGGCTTCTACAACAATGCTAAATTAACACAAAGGATTCCTTGCCAGGAACTTGCTGTAATGTAATTGGCTGCTGAAGATCTGGTTTACTACTGTCCTTTTACATTCCTGACATTCCCTTCGCTCTTCTCGAGACTTTGTCTTTTCACGCACAAACTCAACGTAAGTAGGCCTACACTCCTTGACTTATCTCTTGGATGAGGATGGCGCCTTGAGTGAAAGTTAGTTCAGCCCAAAAGATTATCATATTCATAGAACTTAAATTTTAGTCAAAGATAAGGGTTTCATTCTTTCAAATGCTAGACATTTGTTGATATTTTCCAAAAGATGTGCCTCTTTTATCAATGTCACAAAGGCTCGTGAGCTGTATTGTCCACCAAAAGATGATATCGATAACCTTTATCTGGATAGGTCAATCAATAAGTTCGTATCGATATTGACGATATAAATGTATATATATGTATGTCGATGTT